>JAFIDM010078554.1:0-31277 GCA_023159025.1 Thereuonema tuberculata | reverse complement strand
TTACTCTGCTACCCGATATATATAAAATATTTAATTGCTTCCCCACAATTATAAAGGTTATGGATTAGCCCTAACGCACGCGTTCCACTGCGCCAATAAGTAGATTGGTTGTAAAGTAGTCCTAACGTTCGAGTCCAATACGCCAAGAAGGCGAGTTAGATAGAAGTAGGTGGAACTGAGATAATATTCAACATGAGTAATAATAATATGTTGAAGTTTAGTGGAGAAAATTATCTCCAGTGGAAGTCCTCCATTAAGACAATCCTTCAAAAGGAAGGATTATGGAGTTTAGCGAATAGTGCTCTAGATGATACCAAGGAAATCGAAGACGTCGAAAAGCGACGTAAGGTCCTTATGAAAATAGAAAGGGCAGTCGGAACTATAATTAGTTCCATTGACGAGAGATTCCGCTGTATGTTGTCTGAGACAAATGACCCTCAGAAGTTGTTGCTAGAATTGGAAGAAAAATTCAATACAATAGATCATCTTAGAATATTTGATCTTAAGAGGGAATTATATCTGAATAGTAAGATGTCAGACGAAGATGACATTCCGAGTAAGATAGTTCAGGTTAAATTGCTTGTAAGCGAAATAGAGATGAGAGGAGGAAAGGTCGAAGACGATGAACTTTCGTGGATCCTTTTGTCAGGTCTTCCAAAGAGTTACAGACCAGTCGCTCAAAGTCTAGTAACGATGCAAAAGCAAGCAGGCTTCAACGCCGAACTCATCATCAGCAACATATTAAGTGAATACAGACGGAATCAGAGTTCAGACAAGCAAGAAAGTACCCTTGCAAGACAATGCCATAATACAGTTTCGAAAGAGATCTTAAAAGATAGCAAGAAAAAGGAGACTGAAACACAGGGGAAGAATAGACAACGTGTAAAATGTTTCCAATGCGGAAAGCTAGGACACTTAGCTAAATTTTGTAAGAAGAAGACGAATCCAAGTTCGAAAAGAAATCCGGATTATAAAAGAACCGATGATAGGAAGTCCTTCTGCAACATAATCAGTTTATTTGGACATCAGAATCCTCATCGTAGGGATAAAGAGTCATGGTACATTGATAGCGGAAGTAGCCACCATATTTGCACACGCAGAGAACTATTTGAACAATATGAAAAGCTTGAAAAGCCATTAAGCATTTTTTGTTCAAATAATACGTCATCAAAAGTCCTCGGACGAGGGAGTATATTTCTGAAGACCCAACTTCCAACAGGTGAAATTAAAACCATTCATCTGAAGAATACATACCACGTGCCCAAGATGCGTGTAAATCTGATTTCTGCCGGTGAGTTAGCTAATGCAGGTTACCATCAAACCATTCAGAAAAATGAATTCATAGTCCACGACGAAAAGGGTGAACCGTGCCTAATAGGAAGAAAGAAGAATTATCTTTATGTGGTGACAAGATTCGAAGAGAGCAAGAAATCCAACGCTTTCTTTAACGAAACGGAACATAGCCCAATCCAGTTATGGCACGATCGGCTAGGACATGCATCTATAAAGAAAATGCAAGTTATACAAGAGAAGAATCTGCTTAGGGGAATGAAAAATATCAAGATATCTTCAAGATCCGAATTTATTTGCGAGAGCTGCAAATTAGGTGAACTTACAGATACATGGCATCGGAGGTTAGACAAGATCAGGACCGTTCGACCATTGGAGTTAATTCACGCCGACGTATGCGGACCGATTCGTATCAACAACCCTGATAACCTATCGTACATCTTAACGCTTGTTGACGATTATTCAAGACGAGGGTTCGTTTATCTGATGAAATCCAAAGATGAAGTCAGCAAGAACATCATTAACTTCTCGAAGTTTACAGAAAGATCAACAGGACTGAAGATAAAGGGAATTCTAAGCGATCAAGGAAAAGAATTCGTAAACTCCACAATTCGGAAGTTTGCCAGAGATGAAGGGATACAGTTACATCATTCATCCACCCATCAACCCCAGCAGAATGGAGTAGCAGAACGGTATAACCGGACGATCATGGAATGCGCTAGAACTTTAATGATTGATGCAAGATTGCCGTTACGATTCTGGGCCTACAGTGTACTCTGTGCTAACTACACATTGAACCGAACACCACATAGAGGAGTGAAAAATGAAATACCATTGAGCCGGTGGTTTCGGAATGGATACACACCGTCAGTAAAACACCTTAAAAGATTCGGTAGTGTGGCTTACGTGAAGATCCCCAAATGCCAACTACGAAACAAATTTGCAGACAGAGCTGATAAAGGTATTTTCCTAGGATACTCCGCACTAACAAGGAGCTATTACATTTATGTTATTCGATCCCATAAAATCATCGAGACGAGAAACATTTATGTGAATGAAAACCGAAGAGGCAGCGAGCTGTTAAAGACGACAGTTAGAAAGGACAATTATTATGATTGCTTAACAAAAATAGGCCAGCAAGAAGGGTCGGACGATTCACTGTCATCTGAAGATGAAGATACACCGGAAAGAGTTGAGACGGAAACGAATGAACGTCCTGCAGACGAAGAGAGAAAGATAAGTGATTGTGAACCGGAAGAAATGATGGAAGAAGAATCGGAAGAAGAAGTCTTAAGTTTAAGAAATAGAAATATACCACGCAGACTCGAAACTCATGCAAATAGAACAAGAGCTGACGAAACACCGAAGAACTATTCCGAAGCAATAAAGTGTGAAGATCGTCATCTGTGGATGAAAGCTATCAATGAAGAACTGTCCAGCATTAGAAGCCATAACACATGGGCGGAAACGAAGGTGCCTGAATTTGCAATACCCTTGTCAACTAAATGGATCTTTAGAAAGAAATTGGATTCGGAGGGAAACATAACGAAATACAAAGCCAGACTTGTTGTTAATGGTTTTCTCCAAAAACCTGTGATCAACTTCGAAAGAACGTATGCTCCAACACCAAGCATGGGCATCATCAGATTAATTTTGAGCCTCGGAGTTGAATACAATATGGAAATACACCAATGTGACGTGAAAAGCGCATATCTAAACGGAATTCTGGATAACGACATTTACCTTGAAATACCTGAAGGAGTCGAAATTGAAAATCCAAATTCCAATGGTGTAAAGTTAATCAAGTCCCTGTACGGTCTCAAGCAAGCTGGACGAAACTGGTTCATAACTTTGAGAGATAAGTTATGTAAATATGGGTATAAAAATCTAATGTCTGAACCATGCCTATTTTATAAGAAAATAGGGGGAGACATCTACATTCTATTGATTTATGTAGATGACATCTTAGTCGTTGGAAAGGAAGCGGTTAAAGTGAAGAAAATTAAAGATGAACTCAACAAGTTGTTCGGTATAAAAGACTTAGGGAAGATAAGCGAATACCTGGGGATGAAGATCGAATATAAAAAGGAAGATGGACGATCAACAATTTCCCTAGAAGGTTTCGTACGTAAGATGCTGACCAAATTCAACATGGAATCAAGGAAAGGAGTTGGAACTCCTTATGTTGAAGGAAACGAAGCGACCAGCATCGAGGGAACAACTGAGAAATATCTCAATGAGCGAAGTCATCTTAAGTATCGGAGTTTAATAGGAAGTTCAAACTTCTTAGCAAATGGTAGTAGGCCAGATATTGCGTACTCCGTTAACCGTTGTGCCAAAAAGTGCAACAAACCAACGACTACAGTTTTATTCAACTAAGAATAAAGCGGACGGCGTCACGAAAGGTCTAACTCTTCCCCATCATAAAGAGTTTGTCAAGGATGTATGCTTACATCTGGATAGGAAAGACAAGCAAATATAATTTGAGGGGGAGATTGTAGAAATTCAATATCTGGAATTTCTAAGTTGAAAATTTCTAGGCCTAAATATTCGTGATGGCAAATTTAATTTGCTTGTGGCAGTGACTATTAGATTAGCATGGAAGGTTTGCTATTTTTTCATGTTCTGATAACGCAATTGAGATAATTGAAAAGACTCGCGGAAACAATTGAGTCACGAACCAAAGTCATTGTTTCTCGTGACGCGAGGTAATTAACTCGAAGCGAGACAGCATTGTAACGGCGTCTCGGACACAGTTCGTTTGCAGCATTCCACCGGTATAGATGTGGAATTAAGGAGCTGCCGGTTTTGGCAGTTGAGATCGCTTTGTTCCTGCCAGCGGTAATAACCATGGAGGAAATATTCATTGGCCTGTTATCGGAATGAATAGAAGTTGGTCCACTCATCCAGAATAGATGCAGAGGATAAATTGCGGCTACGTAATGATTCTCACCAACGAATAGGTGTGAGAAAGGACTCAGATTCTCCGATAATAAAAAGAGAATTCGCCCGGAAGAATCCGTGGGATTCAAGAGTTTGCTTGGACGAAAGCAAAAGAGCTGTACCATTTCAATCACCGGGAAATTTTGGTGGATTCCAAAATAGTGCGTCCGGATACTAAATATAAGAAGGTTTCTACAGTAGGCGTCCCTGAGCGGAATAAGAATCGTGTATCAACCTCAACGAACCGAGACGATACGAATTTGTCTGGAGACAAATTGAAGCCAGAAGCAGTTGGCCGGAACCGATTCTAGTAACAGCCTAGACGGAAAGCGGACGGAGCATTTCTCCCGTAAGCTGAAGCAAGAAGCCGAGACGATTGATTGGAGCCGAAGACGGAAGTATTATTCGTCGGCAAGAGACACAGCTACCGCCGGGAAGCTTGATGATGACCGAAGAATAGGATTCATACGAGTGAAAAAGCCTATTTAGAAGAACGCAATATAGAGGGAATAACAATAGCTAATTTTGGAGAAGACGATCCTCATTGAATTTATCATACAACGCAGAGAGAGACGACGGTCCGGAAAATAGCCCTAATCGGAACATTACTTCGAAGCGGCGAATCCAGAGGAATTTCGGAATATCTCGTCACACCGACAACGGAAGTAAAGGGATTGAAATTATCAGTCATCCTAGGGAGTTCCAGTATTTATTGTAAGTAAAGTTTTTACTTAAAATCTCTCTCAGCTGATAGGAGGCTTAGATACAAGCTAGGGATAGATAAATGAATTCTTGCGAAGAATTAGGATCTTAGGAATTAAACTATTCTAGTTAGGACAGAAATTAGCAACGTAAAGTTATTGATAGAATATCTCTAGCGTTCACAAGTATTTTGAAGTAGTCAGATCATCATTCAAGGAGAGACCAGGGAATTTAGCTAACTACGATTATAGCGAATGCTACGTAGAGAAACCTTTAGAAGTAAAGGAATTTAGAAATAGCTAAATAGTAAAGTAGCGCAAAGCGACTCAGTTTATAGGAATTGAAAGAACAATTCGAATAGGGAATCTTAAGGTAGATTCGATAAAGGAACTGTCAAAGACTTTAGTAAAAAGAAGTCAGATCCTGTTTTGGGAAATAGAAGCTTAGCGTTTGAAGACTGTCCACTGAAGCAAGCCGTCCCATGAGAAGGAAGTCAATCCATATAAGAAGATTGAAAACATTAAATAGATAAAATACTGAGCTTATAAAGCTATTTGTACATATGTTACTTGTTCATTAAATGTGTTTAATGTTTTCCTGTATTGGTATCATTTAAGTAATTAGTTTAGAGCACACAATTTACTCTGCTACCCGATATATATAAAATATTTAATTGCTTCCCCACAGAAACGAATACATATATTTAGAAAGTAACTGACAAACTTTCAACATTGTAATATTGCTGTACTCTTCAGGAATTCTATTTGAGAATCTTATTCTATCCGTTTTATTTTGTATTGTGTTGTTTTCTCTGTATTTGCCTCGACATTTAGTTCCTTTCTTTAGTAATCATTTCTGATTCAACCTGTTCTTATGCATCCTTTCACACGAAATTAAAGATTTTCATGAACTGCTGTTTAAATTCAACTATTTTAAATTATAACGCCAACAAGTCGTAGTTATTAATATTAATAAGTAGAAATAAGAATATTTCAAAGATTTTTTATTCAAATTTTTTTTTTATCCAAATATGTATTAACGTTTTGAAAACTTCAATCAACAGTTCCATATCCTTTCAGCGGTGATGTTTTATCTTAAAAAATGTAAATTGTTTTAAATAATAATGTAATTCATAAACACAGCTAGAAAAACCTGTATTAAAATCCTGAAATTGTTAAGTTTAAAGAAATTTCAGCTGCTTTGTCAAATATATTATGATTATATTATTTTGTTTAACTCGAAATAATAATATCCATGGGGTGCATTGGATGTTAAGGCTCCCAACGTTTCATTGATCTCCGGACTGAGAGGAGGTAGGGAAAGAAACCCGATACCCATTCTACAGAGACCTAGTGGGCCCTAGGACCCATTTGGAGGAGAATTTAGCGTAGAAAAAACTGCAACGTCCGCCGAGGTCGGGATTTCATTCAACCCGCCTCCCGCCAGCCCGCAGTCAAGCGCGCTACCACTTGGTTACCGAGCCCACATCTATCCCTGAGAGTGCATCAATCTGGGACAATCAGATTTGAGGAATAGAAAGGAATCATTTTAAGAAGTATAGAGGACGTAGTACTTTCAGGAAGCTGTCATGGTATATTATAAGGTAACCCACTTGACTACAGACTGGAGGAACCGGCCTCATGTTTGATAATTTTTTCATCCTTGCAATTGCACATCATCTATCCTAATATAGAAATTCTTTCCTATTCAGTAATACTCGGAACCTTATTTCGAACATTATCTCGCATCACCCTGTGAGAATGTATTTAATGACCTAGATAATTCGACAGGAAAAGCAACCAGAATTTCGATTGATGGCAGAAGGATGTTAGTAGTTAAGAATATAGATCGGCTAAAAAAAAAAGAAAAATGGGGAAAAAGTAAGTAATTGAGCGATCTAACTAGTGTATTGTAAATGAACTCTATTTAAATTGAGTGCAAGAATAGCAAAAATTCATGACTTAATACACAGATACATGTACACAGAAAAAGAAGTGAAGGAAAGCAAAGACCAAAGTCCAGACTAATCCTCCAAGGAAATTATTAAAGAAATATATATGATAAAAGAAAGGTTATTCTACACTAACATTTTAATCAACGTTCACTCTAGAATGAAGAATACAAGTTCAATTGATTACACAAATTTTATCGTTAACAAAACTCATACCGTCCACGTATAAATATGAAATAAAATGAAAACAGAGAAATAATAAATATCGGATTGTCAACTTATTTTCCAATGTTGAGCATAATTTGTAATAGGAGTAAATGTCTGTTCAATAGGTTTTCAAATATAATTTCAACAATTTAATTAAAATATGCAAGTGATAACAATCTTGTAACAATGAGTTACAGTCCAGCATTTCATTATAATTTTACAGAAGACTATACTTAATAACAATATTCAAATTAAATTATTTAGAATGAAATCTTTTACGAATTTTAAACAAATCCGTTAAATAACCTAAATTTCCTTGTATTAGTCGCGGAAGTGAATTGGCTTCTGATTATGTTTTAACACTACTTAAACTTTTAGTAAAAATAACATAAATCAGAATACAGAAGTTTATTTTGAATTTACGACGAACTTACAGTTATGCAGTATATAATGTCGTCCATTTCATGAGATTTATTATAAATTTGTTTCTGTAAGCTTCCGATTCTTTTTCTTTTAATCTTTCGAAACTTCTTTAGATCATTTTTTTACAAATCAAACACATGAAGTCATCTCGGTTTTGTTCTCACTTTTCATTGGAATCCCATTCAGTTTTAAATAAGGTAATAGTTAGGACTTAAAAGGAAGAACGATCGATCAAAGTGAGTTTGGCACTAAATGGCGACTCTATCAGCATAGTAATAAGAAAAGAGACCAAAGTAAATTCTGAAAATGGGGGAACGTTTTAAAAAAAAAAAAACTTCCGGGGTCCGGAATGATAATTTGAAAATCTGTAACTTTGATCACTGTTTCCACCAGATTGTAAGTTATACCGGACTCTTTTTCAATACAATACCATTTGGAGATGGAGGAAATCGTATTCAGTAATACTGAATTGACCATGCAAAAAAAAAATGCAAATAAATATTAATAAGATTAAAAATAAGCTTAACGTACTGTGAAATAAGTTATAAAGAAAAAGAGAAAACAGCACCTGAATAAGAAATTAAGAAGAGATTGCCTTTCTGATTTTAGATTATGGGGAGGAGTTGGGAACGGCCGTTTCGTCCTTCAACGGACTCATCAGCCCAACCCAGCCTCAATCCTAACCAAATCAGAAAGGCAAGCTCTTCTTGGTGAAAACCACTGTCAGCCTGGCAGTGGTCCCACTCACAATAAAGAACAAGAAAACAAATTGCTTCGTCGTTCGACGCCAGGTGCTGTTTTTTCTTTTTCTTTATAACTTATTTCACAGCACGTTAAGCTTATTTTTAATATTATTATGTCTTGTTTTGAATCTTCTATTCTATAATTAAATCCTTTTTGCCTACTCAGTTTGTAGGAAAAGGTGTTGCTGGCGTCGAACGACGCAGCAATTTGTTTTCTTGTTCTTTATTGTGAGTGGGACCACTGCCAGGCTGACAGTGGTTTTCACCAAGAAGAGCTTGCCTTTCTGATTTGGTTAGGGTTGAGGTTGGGTTGGGCTGATGAGTCCGTTGAAGGACGAAACGGCCGTTCCCA
This sequence comes from Thereuonema tuberculata, assembly GCA_023159025.1. NCBI lineage: Eukaryota > Metazoa > Arthropoda > Chilopoda > Scutigeromorpha > Scutigeridae > Thereuonema > Thereuonema tuberculata. The sequence continues at coordinate 22,666 of JAFIDM010078554.1, read as the reverse complement.
ACTCCTCCCCATAATCTAAAAGCAGAAAGGCAATCTCTTCTTAATTTCTTATTCAGGTGCTGTTTTTTCTTTTTCTTTATAAAATATTAATAAGAATAATGTGTTTAAATTATGAATAAAAAAAACGAAATACTTATGTTGAATGTCTCAAAATCTAATCAAGAATAGATTTGTTTCACATAACAAATGTTCATTTCTCATACTTGAAATTCGTTCTGCATGATTCTTATCTTTTTCGCTCTTATCTTTATATCTGATTACAGGTTTATAATTGTTCCATTTGAATTTTCTTTCAGAATCTAAATCATGGTTAAAAATTGCCATGATTAAGTTGTACCTCCAAACGGTTCGGGTCTACTCAGCCTTCTGTAGAATGGGTATCAGGCTTCTTTTCCGGGTTAAAGGCAGGCGGGCGTCAGACTCATCGTCGTTCCGTTGGTCACGAAACGCCGGGAGTCTTATCTCCCGCGACCCCAAGGCCCATATAGGCCTATAGTAAAAGAGACAGTTTATCTTTTAAATTATATAATTAAATTGTGAAATTAACGAATTCTAAAATTTTCAAAATTAGCTTCAAAATTTCTTTAAGGTGTGATGTTGATTATTCTGAATGATTCTTGATTGAGTCTTCTTCCTGCATTGTAACTGTGAATTTACGTTCATTACTAAATATTAATATTTTCTTTACTTGTTAGGGTTTTTCTGGATTTTAAAACTATCTTTGATCCAGTTGCCAGTCCAATACTCTCACTTCTGAAAAGCTTCTGTGCAGAATTTAACTCAGTACTCACAGTCTTATTCATTATTTGGTCTGTAGAAATTGCTCAGAATCAAGATTCGTCCAAAGTGGTCATGGATCTCCACTACTCCTACTTAAGTAATTCGAACAGGTTTCGTGGGATGTGGTGGTCGCTCACAACATGGGCATGATAAATTACGACACTTTTTTAAGTCTAAGCTCAGTAGGAATGATGCAATTTACGGTTAATTTGGGCTATGCCTTCTTGCAGGCGATGTTTCGATTAGTAATTTATAGTGAAACAAACTACGAGAACAGATGCAACAATAGCCTGTAAATGCTTTGACCTTTGACGCTATTTTCTAAATTGATTTTCTGCTGATTTTCTGCTCGGAAAGTGTTTTCTTCAATTAAACAACTTTTCACTTAAAACGCAAGTACATTCCAAGTACACTGCAGACTTTTCAAATTCTGCTTAACATTTCTGTTACTTTTACAGAGTTCTAAAGTTAACGAAACACACTTAAAATTAATGAAATGAATCGATATTAAAACCAGCTATTATGTCCTTTAGAAATTAGCTATTTTTATTGCCCACTTTTAGTTTTGGCAAGATTAATACTGCTGGCAACTAATCACGAATACTTGCATAAGGTATTATCTTTATTTTATCTTTACTTAACACGCAGGCGATTTCATATGACTCTAAAATAGATTTAATCATTTGTGATAATTTCATTCCTTCGGATGATAGGCTTACTGATTTTTATATTTCAATTTTAGTAATACACGGTAAAGATTTTTGAAGTTTTATCACTTAGCAATGTAATTCCATTTTATGTTCTCGTTGAAAAATTAACATAATTCAAATATTTCCCAGAGCTTGGGTAACAAGACGATTAATTCTGATTAATCAATCAAAATTTGTAATAAAACAATCCCTTGCGCTTTACTGCCAATGTGTTTAAACATTCGATTAATCTAAATTTTCTAATTGCATAAGAAAGTATGTTAACTGAAGTCGGGTGATTGGAAGACCACATCGAAACTGGCCACTATAACACTGTGGTTAAAACAGAATGTCTATATGCTAGTGAATGCCTGGCCATGAACTATAAACTAGCCCATCCACTCAATCATTTACTTAACTGCCGAAAAATAATCTTAGGAAGTTGGAATGGGGCAATAATATGGATTACGAATTTTTTATGTCGCTGTTGACAACAAATTCTACTTGCAGAAACAAAGCCATACACCTGATTAAGCAAAAAAACATTTATACAAAAAATGGTTACAACTAGTTTCTCCACCGAGAGGTGTTATTCTCAAGTATTGAATACAACAGTGAGGGAGGATTATATAATGTTGAGTTGAGTGGTGGCTTCTGGGTATCTGGCATGACACCTGGTGACAGCTTGGAGATCTTCGTTGACCTCTAGCGGCGGGGATCAGGAACAGCGGGGGAAGAGCCCAATTACAGAGCTTAATCCTTTTAACCGATGCTGGACAAAGGCACATTTCCCATATACAAAAAGCTACGAAATACTAATAACATGAAAATTAGGATTGAAATAAAGCATCTCTTGGACATACAACATTTGAATGAAGAAACTAAGCTGTCTATTACACATATATTGAAATTAAAATAACAATTAAATTAGCAGACAGTTAAAAATTAATGGTAAAGCAATGTACAAATTTACAATTAAATATCTTTAAACAAATATTAAAAAATTTTTAGATAACAAAATCTCTTAAAAAAAATTTTATTTAAAAATAAAATTGTTATTGTTTTAAACAGTTAAAATCGGGATGGACAAGGAAAATTATATTTTTTTCCCCTCTATTTCTTTAATTTCCTTAAAAATTATTATTGGATAAAAAAAAAAATAAGTAGCTGATAAGCTGCGAAGATATATATTAGCAAATAGCGACTGAATGATATCAAATCGAAATAACATATTAAACTCAAAGCGCAAATTGACATAAGGGATTTGTAATTACTAATTATGGCTAATTAAGAATTATTTTTTTTTTGACTAAGCCATAGGCTGCCATGGCTGGGACTGATAAATTCACATTGTTGGCTTCAGGTGTGGTCAGTATGAAATAGGTTTCCAAACATTTTTTTAAGAAGTCATTTTGCGCTCGAGCTACGATACATACCTCCTTTAGATTCAATCCGTGTGATTTGGAGGCGGCATGTCTGTATGTGAGGTACGTATCATTTCTGCTTCGGTATGCCCTACGGTGATCGGCTACCCGATCAGCTATAGGTCTACTGGTCTCTCCAAAATACAGGCAGTCCTGGCGGATACAATGTATGGCATATACCACTCCTGAGTCCTGGGTGGTTTTTTGGCTTTGAACACATTGGCGATGGTATTAGTGGCTGGGGAAGTTATGTGAACCTGATGTGCTCTGAAAATTTTTCGGAGCAACGGGAAGGTTTGGGGGTGGTAGGGAATGGAAACAAAGGACTTAGGTGAAACCTCTGTCGGCTCATCATTGTTATTGTTATAGATGCGTTGCAAAGTGTTCTTAAAATGACGAGCAATGAACTTCGGTGGGTAATCATTATTAATTAGAATGGCTTTGATGTTGTTGAGTTCTGGATTAAAAAGTTTTACCGAGCTGAGTAACCTGAAGCCCCGATGTACCAACATGGTAATGACGTTAATTTTGAATTCTAATGGCCCGGTGGAATAAAAATTCAAAGTGATTCCACCATAAGTTGCTTTGCGAAACACTTACGTGTGGATTTGCCCATTAGACCGTGTAAGCAGGATGTCGAGATATGGCAAACAACCGTCTTTTTCTTTTTCAATTTCAAATTGTACCTCTTCACAAATTTGATTGAAGATGTCCATGATGCATTCTAGGATATTCGATTCGGCGTAGCACATTATATCATCGACATATCTAATGAACAGAGGCACTTCGATGTTGCCGACATCGAGAATTGATAGGGCTTGATCCTCAATATCCAACATCGAAGTGCCTCTGTAATGCCAAAGATGCCAAAGTAGTGGTATCTGCAACAGGTGCTACTAACTTGGAACAGGTACTATTGTTCCAAAACCTTTCATTGGAGATAGTTTTTATGTTCGAAATCTCAAAAACAACTTTACGGTTCTTATTGTTCAACAAAAGACATTGTTTTTTGTGGACCGAAAACCGAGATGGTAGAGGTGCCAATGACGTTGCTATAGCTCTTTGGATTTGGTTTATGGAATGGGATAGAAAACGGATAAAGAAGACTGTTCTGTACAGTGCTACCTGTGGCGGTCAAAAATCGCAGTCATATGCTATGTTCAAAAATCGCAATTGTGTGCTATTTTCCTTCGCAATCATATGTAAAAATCGCAGTCGTATGCTATATCACCTCTCTGCTTCATGTCCAAAGTTAGAAATCATTGACCATAAATTTTTTGAGGCCGGCCGTTCTTTCATAAAATGTGATTGATGAACTTAACAATTTTCAGAACTACAAGAAAGGAAAAGTTGAAGCACCCAGTGACTATCACCATATCATAGATAATGCATGTAAAACGTTGCCTTATTAAATTCATCATCTAAACCACAACGATTAAAAGCTAAGAGTGAATTGAAATTTACGTTCCTTGAAGAAATATGAGTAGAATGTAGTAGTGTGGCTATTTGCTGCAAGAAAAGGGACAAAGCATTTGAAATTATCATTGGCCTATCCAAATGCGATTGCTGTTGATAAAGATAAAACCAGTGAATATAATTTTCTGCTAAAGTATGAATTTAAGTCGACCTATAATAACAAAAAAAAACTTAAAAATAATAACAAAAGAAGGAAGTACAAAAACGTAAAGGAAATAAGAAAAAAATTGGAAAAAAAAAGTTAGGAAAATAAGGAAAAAAAAAACAAAAAAAAAAACACGCGAACATTGGAGAAAAAAGATTGAGGGAAAACAAAAAAAACAAATAAATCTTCAGTATTTGAGTCCCAAACCTTACCCATCAAGCTATAGCTGACAACTGAAATGAAATGGTTGTATTTCTAACAATTAGGCTAACAGCGGAAATCCAATATGAAAACAACGCCAAATATCTCGAAGATTGAGGGGGGGGGCGTTTGTCCCTGAAAATATCATATTCCTATGCTGTTTGGGCCTCTGAACACGATGGTGAAATCAGTTTGTCGATTCGACCTTTAGTTTGGTAGTTTTTTTTGTTTTGTTTTTTTTTGGGGGGGGATATACAATGATAACAGTCGTAAATATCTCGAACATGTAGGTGGGGCGTTGGTCCCTCAAAATACTCCATTCCTACAGTGTTTGGGCATCTCAACATGACGATGAAATCAGTTTGTCGATCAGACCTTGCGTTCGGGAGATGTTAGTGGTGCACAGACACGGACGGACGAACGGGCAGAACAAACGCAGTAGCTACCGATTTTGGTCGCTATCACAATAGCTCCCAAATGTGTGTCTAAAATGGACTCCTTCGACACAAGAAATGAATAGCAGCTGATAGACATCCGTACTATAATGGCCTTATCCACTAAATAGAAATGAGTCAACTTACATAAGTCATTATGCTACATTATTATATTTTTTTATTATTTTTTTGTTATTAAATGATGTTACGTAACGATATACATAAACAAACATATATGTTTGAGAAAAAAATCGTAATTAACGAGCATTTAAACTGCCAATAAGTTATTTAGAACATTGTTGCCTGAATTTTCTGAAGCATAGTCGTTTAGAGCAAATTTCTTCTAACTGCAGTTTCTAGGTCAAATATTGTGATTTTGTAATTTTTTTTTAACAAAATTTGGACTTCAAACATTCATAATTATAAAGAGAGTTTCACTTGCTGACCTATAAAACTCGATTTTTGGGGAATTTTTTTAGTCTTTTAAACGGAGTTTTCTCAAAACTATCTACTCTGTAGTTAGAACATCTTGGCTCCTAGCCAGCGAAATGAAGTTGTTAAAATTAGATTTCAAGAGTTGCCAGTCTCTGCTTTCTCTTTCTTGACCAGGTGATAATATCCTTAAGACTTTTAACTGGTGTGATTCAAAAGTTACATTTCAATAGTTCTTTTCCTACAGCCAAAATGACTTTCTACTTGATGTACAAGTAAGATATCCTTGAATGTGAATCCTCTGTTCTAGTGAATATCAGCACATTAAGGGCACATTAACACTAAGGAGAATACGGCTATTAAATAAATTGAATAGTCAACCTTATATATCTCGTTGAAATTTGAAATAGTTGAAAGCCAACTATTAAGTTGACGATGAAGTGATATTTTCAATTAGTATTTGCAAAACATTGGGTTAACGTCATGAATTCGGAAGGCGTGGATGGAACTAAAGTCCATTTTTTAGCGGTTCCTCGTTTTAGATCTTAAAATGAAAACGTTTATCTCCAAGCAGCTTTTCATAGTGTAAGAGTAACAGAAAAGCATTATTTCGTCTATGTCATAAATCGTGACCGTGTAAACATTCGTAGAGCTTTGATGGTTGTTCGAGAAAATATTTTAAATAATCTTGGATTTCCCCTTTTGACCAAATTTTGGTGGGCTTCTCAGGATCATACGGTCAATTAACCAAGACAAAATTGATAATTTAAAAAATATTTTAATGGCAATTCATTTCAAATTAATAGTTGTTGGTTTTTTTTTAATTATTTAATTCATTTATTCTGCCGAAAGAATTTTTTTAACCAATGGTGTTTTGTTTTTCAATTCGCTATGAAGTCGCATTTCATTCTGAAACTTTTTTCTCAGAATTAGTATTTGTGTTGTTTCTATTCTGCCGTAGTCTGAAATATAAGCAGATATTCCAGCCAATGCAATTAATTTGTTTTTTGATCTTCACTTTCGAAAAAAATAAAAGATTGGTTCTCTTTGAAACATTATTAAACATTTAAAAAAACGATGTTTTTAAGAAAGGATTGTCGACAGGATTTCATTTTTCCCGACCAGATCAAAAACAAGACCATACCAGAAAATTTTAGAGATGTGAAAAATCCAACAATCTCTGCAATTTATCAATACTATTCGAAATCCTTCTGCACTTTACATCTTAATGGAAAAACTTCTTCAATGAAACAATACATTTAAGCATCATAAATTAATAAATACTTAATAAATTAAAGTTAATAAATACTTATTTTCTTCCGACAGAATTTTAGAACTTTTCAGCAAAGAAATTAACTGAAATATCTGTACTAAAAACTGTTGAAAGAGATCATTCAATTCTGTTCCTTTATTATTTGACGAAATAAATAACTAATCACCTCGAAATCATGAAAACCAGAAATAATTTTAGACAAAGTCCATCTTTTTCTGTTACAATGTAGCAAAGTCTGTTTTAATTCATTGAAATAATATTCTAAATTGAAAATAGTCACCTATTCATAATGCTGTATCGATCAAAGAATAAAAGTTCTGGCAAGAGATTGGCAGAAACTTACTGTAAATGGTAATTGTATGATGAATTAGAATTACCATGTATATGAAATTATGTAGGTCTAGTAATATATGCATTGGACTACGAACTGGAGGACCAGAGTTCAATTCATGGCGGAGTTCTGGGATTTTTCTTCAATTTTTTCTCCAGACAGACTCTATGGTTCACTCCGCACTTAAAACAATAAAAACCTATTTTCTTTTATGGAAGCGGGTGAGCATTGGGCTGACCATCCAATCTGAATTAGTTTTGATATTCGTTGAAACATCGGAACCTATATTTTCAGCGCCATATTAACAACAAAGGTTCATTAGGGGAAATACCTCTATCTGCAAATATATACATAATGTAATATATATATCATTATTTAAATATAATATGGGTGAGTATAACAGAGCATTGAAATTTGAACTTTTTTCAAAGAAACATGATCAACAATGCAGAAAATTGAAGAAATTGATTGATCACGCAAAAAATAGAGAGCTAGATAACTTTGGGCAAAGAGGAAATTATTTTTAAAAGAAAATTAATTTATTAAAAATTAAATTTGATGATTTCTTTCAAGAACGAAATATATATATTACCTTCTGTAAATTAAATCTTTTTTTCTTGAGACAAAAATAGTTTCTAATGTATTAAATGACTTCTTTTGAGATTTTTTGTTTACAGCAAAATCTTTAGAAGCCAATCATTCCATTTCTATGAGCTTATCATTCCATTTGGCGACCTTCATTGGCCTGATTTGACCTCTTAGTCACTTGTGTAGACGTAGCATTTCTATTATCATTGACAATACGACTGTGTTGTTTAAAATTGAATATTAGTTTCCTAATAAACCATATTATCATTAGAAAAACGTACTAATTCAGTAAGTTAGAATAACTTACTAATTTTTTTAAAAAATCTGGAAACTATATCGTCATTCATAAGTTAAAAAAGAAAAAAAAAATTACATATTTATTTCTAACCAACAGGAGAGCATTAGTAGATGAATGAAATGTTAATTCTCATAAGATAACTTTATATCAATTGATCTCAGTTTTATTTTTCACTGGTTAGTAGCTTTAGAGTCGATGAAGCAGAAAAATTAGTCCAAATAAGAAAAATGTGCTGAAAGAGCTCCGGTTTAATGAGCTACAAGTAGTTTGACTACAAGTAGTTACATTTTGGTTCCAGTAAATTCTGGAATTCGTTCTCGCCGCTCTTTATCTGGTTCAATAGAAATACGATGTACCTCTCGAAGAACATGGTCCTATAAAATTTTGAAATTATAATATTAATGATTTCATTAATCTTAATGATAAATCAGTAGAAAATTTCCATCTTATGAAAAATGAAATCTTAATGAAATCTTCATTTGTCTAAAGCCGATTAATGTCACATACTTACAGATCACATGAAGACCAAAATTACAGAACTATCTAAAACATTATTACTCATTATTTTAGGCATCGGTAGAAATCCATACAAATTTCTCATGCTTTTCTATAGATGATTAATGTACAACCCGATTAATTTGTAAACGTTTTTAATATAACAGAACTGCAGTCTTTAAGTAAGCATACCAATTTTCAAGAAGATTCATCCAGCGATTCAAACGTTATTAGTGACATTCACACATATAAACATATACAGAACTTACTGATTTGTTGAGCCTAACTTAGGCTAAAATTTAATCTTATAAAATAGAAACCTATTTAAAATAGAACATAAATAATTGACTGTTATTGAAGAATTACAGCAATCGCATCCTGTCCTAAGTTATTTCATTTATTCTTCCCTCTTACAAGTGAGAAATATCATCTCTTTCTTATCTAGGATGAATTTTTTTACCAAACCTTGATCGTCTCAAATGTAGACAATTGATCGATTCAGGCAATGAATAAAATCTTTGCTGCTCGTCCAATAGAATTATTATCATCGTAATCTACCATGAAAGAAAATCCTTAAATTTTATTACGACAAGAATGTTCACTCCGGATCTAGATGTCTTCTTCATAGTGATTTGTTGAACTTAAAAGATTATCGCTGCCAAAGTTTCCGTGCCCAAATTTAAACCTTAAAAATGTTCTTCTGTCGGTAAGGGGCAACAGACATTGTGATACAAAACAATATAAATGAAAATCATTATCCTCTTTACAAAGTTAATATGTGTTATTAAAAAGTAATTTAAATTAAATGGTAACCAATAAGCTTTAACTAATCTGCATTATTTCTTATTTAAATTGTTAAGTGATTAATGTAGGAATCCAAAATTAGTTTTATTTTGATTCTGTATTTTCTAATGATAATATATTCTTTCGGCTGCATAACTTAGAATTGTTCTTATTTCAAGACCGGAAGTCAATTTTACAATTTTAATTTCGTTTTGATTAACGCCCTGTTATCAAACAGTCATTTTAATTTTATGTTAGCTCTAGGATAGTATAATCTTGGCTTTTGGATGGAAACAATTCAAGTTTCATCTTCAAGTTTTCCATTTAACTCCGTTTAAATAATTGTTTTCTTTAATTAATTTTTTTTTTCATTGAATTTTCAGAATGATCTTGATATTCTGTGAAATATGATGAACTCCGGCGCTATTCAGCTTGAGCTCATACAAAGTTAAATATTATTTCTGACATTGGAAATGTCAATGTCAATGTCAAATCTTTTATTATGCATTTTTAATTATAATATTTTTCCAGTTATTAACATTAACAGTTGTTTAAAATTACAAATCGTTATGTCACGCTTAAATACTTGATAGAAGTTATCAGTACTATTTAGATACTAGCCGGGTACCGTCGCTTCGCTCCGGAACCCTTGCATATATAGCATTAAAATAAAAAAAAAAAAACTTTATTTATTTAGCAAATTAATATTGAGATCGGAGAATACACGACTTTACAGCCCGATGTGCCCTTCTCCACTTAACTCACGTGTATTACGGGTTTGCGCCACAGACCTGGGTGTTGCCGCCATTCACTTCATCGTAAGTTTGCCAGATTATTCCCTATCCCGAATTTCGAAAAATCCGGCCTTATTCCTTGTCTACATCATAAAGGAAACCTCTGTGCAAAATTTAAGCTTTCTAGATCCAAGGGTTTGGGGTGAGCGTTGATGAGTCAGTGAGTGAGTGAGTCAGGACTTTTCTTTTTATATATGTAGATTTTCATGAATTTTGTTTTGTTAACATCATTGATTAGTTCTTTATAGATTATATTTGGATGTGTTATTTTCTCATTTGCAACCGTTATCCGATTCGTTCTTTACATATTATTCCTGGTGTTTTGATATCATGTTTATTTATGAAAATATGATCTATATTTGCTGAAAAAATTTTGCTCATATGATCTATATTTGTTTTTGTATTTCCATGAATTGTACAGTTTCTTGTTGTTCCGTAAAGACGATTTTTGAAACCATTATTGCACATTTACGTATTACTGTACTACACTGTTTTTATTCATTTTGAAAATATCTATATTTACTATCTGATTCCAAAGGGGCACATTGGTTGCCAGATTTGAAATATTTGAAATATGTATACCGTAATTTTCAACTCTCCCACCCCACTACTGGCATGGCCGAGCAGTCTAGACGGCGCGGCGGTCTGCCGTCTGGCCGTTGCGTCGGGATCTGGGTTCGAATCCAGGCATTGGTATGGCTGTTTCTTTTTTCTTGCGTGCTTAGTCCGTTTCTCCCCTGGGACTTACTATCTCAGGGTTATTCTAGACCAGCGGTCGCCAACCGGTAGTCCATTGAAAATTCGTTTGATTGGTGGTCCGTTGAAAATTCTTGAAGGTTCATAGAAAAATTTGGACATTATTTCAATTTTAACCCTTTACAGCCCTTTGTCCAATATTTTAGAGTTTTTTTAAAAATTTAGCTTTAATGGGTGCATCTTATATTAATAAAATAAAAGTTTTCTGGTTATTATTATATATATGTATTTACCTTTTTTTATTAAATTCATTTTAGTGAACCGCAAATTTAAAATTATACATTTAGTGGTCCATGAATTTCTAAAGATTGGCGACCGCTGTTCTAGACGAGATGTGAATTTCGTCCCCCTTCTTGAATATCCTAGCCCCATCCTGACTTTGTCAGGTAGGGTTAGCGCATTGTCCATAGTTGGCCAAAATCGATGAAAGAAAGGAATAAAAAAGGAAGTATGTTAACGTAAGAAAAAATAAATAAAAAGTTGGAAAAAAATAAAAAAAAGTTAGGAAACCTAACTAATACACATGTTACCGGTAATGTTTGAAATCCGGCATTCTATAGAATGCCTAGAAATTGTATAGAATGCCTAAAATGGAACGTCAAAGTATGAAATGATTGCTACTTTATACATTGCCTAGGCATTCTATAGAATGCCGAGTTGCAGTGCGGCAAAGTATGTAACTGTCCGGCGGGGTCGCTTGGGTCGTTGTTTGATTATGGCGAACGAACCTTAAGTCTTCTGTGCATGTGAATTATCCGGCTGAGATTCCTCAGACGCACTCCCGTGACATTTCCCCGTGGATTGTTGTGTGACCATGTCGGAAGAGAGTGTAGTGCCAGGACAGGAATCCCGCCATGTTGATATGCAACAACGGTTCTACTATGAATTATCTCAAGAGCCAATGCTGCTAAAAACTTTTTTTTTTTAACCGAAACCAGTTACCAAAAATTAGTGGACGATGTGAAAATGGCTAAGACGACCATTAAGAAAGAACCACGGGACTATTGGCTGGTAAAACACTATGATGTCATTATGGTGGAAAATACGAGTAAGTTGATCTATCCTGTCAAAGAAGGTGTGAGTGCCATACAGTGCCATACAGGCTCATTTGGCTATTGGTCATGGAGGACGGGACAGAATGTTGAAAGAACTTTCATCCAAATACAAGAACGTTACCCGTCGTGATATTGAACTGTATATTAACCTTTGTGAGCCTTTCCAGAAAAACAAAAAGGTGTTAAAAAAGGTGATGTGATCAAGCCAATGGTTTTTTTCTGAATTAAACTCCCGCTGTCAGGTCGATCTCATCGACTTTCAATCCCATCCTGATGGGGAATACAAGTATATAATGGTGTACCAAGATCATCTCACCAAGTTTGTGGTTCTCAGGGTTCTGAAAACAAAGAGGGCAGAAGAAGTAGCATACAAGCTCGTAGACATATATACGTTGCTTGATGCTCCAACGATTCTACAGTCCGATAACGGCAGGGAATTTGCAAACAATGTGGTAAGCAGCCTAAAGGAGTACTGGCCCACCTTAAAGATTGTCCATGGTAAGCCGCGCCACTCACAAAGCCAGGGGAGCGTCGAAAGAGCTAACCAGGACATCGAAAAAATAAGTGTGCTTGAATGCAAGATCAAAAAACTGGCTACGGAGTGAGGGGATACGATTCGTCCAACTTATGAAGAACAGAGCTTTTCATTCTAGGATTAAAAGATCACCATACGAAGCTCTCTTTGGCTGCAAAGCTAAAGTAGGTCACAATGTCGTCCTTACCTAACGATGTTTTACAAGACGTGGAAACAGAGGAAGAGCTCGAAAAAATAATAGAGAGCGTACAAACAACACAAGAGCAGGAAGACAGAGATGAAGAAATGCAAGAGACAGCGCTTTCTGCAGAATTCACTTATGAGAATGCAATCCATGATGACCGAAACCAAAGCAGTGGTGAAGCCATGGCTATCGAAGAGCATTCCATTTCCGTTGTTACCGAAGACCTTCTTCTTCCACTATCTGCTGCGTCTGCTTAAACGAAACCACTGGTGCTTATACGTGTCGAAAGGGTAGCGGAAACGTTCATGCCATCTGTGGGCGTCTCCCTAAAGACGATGCTGACGACAACGAAATAGAAGGTTATGGGGTTAGCATTTTGTGCACCGTTTGCTTCAATATTGAGAAAGCTATCATAAATAAAATGGAATCAAAATCGAACCTCGAAATGCAGACCAAAAAAATGAAAAGGGATTCTGACAAAAATTTCCTCCTGTGCCTTTGGGAGCCACTGTGCGAGTTCCCATTCCCGATGTTGACAAAGAGCGGGGAGACTCGCGAAATCAGTTGGCAGTTGTTATGAGCATGACAGAAGATGGCTTTTACCGGGTTGGAACTGCACAAGGAATCTTGAAGCAACTCTATGCCAGATCAGAATTCACCGAATTTCCAAAGAATTTAATCAAAGCAGAAGACTTTCCTGACCATGAAATTGCTCTCCGATCTGCTGCAGTCCACAGAAAGCGGCCAAGGATTCGTCAGGTGTATGTGCAAGACGAAATACCACACTATGAGGTGTCTTTGTGTGAAAAAGAAAATTAAGTGCAATTCTAAATGTCATTCTAGTTTTCCCTGCTGCAATAAGTAGCTCATTCCAGTTGTTTTCTATTTGTTTTCACTGGTATCAACATCCTGTTCTTTTTATTTAGCAATTCTTCACTAATCGTAAAACATGAATGTGCAAGATTTAAGTGCCAAAATAAGAAGTGTTTTTGTGTGAAAGAAGAAAATTAAGTACAATTCTAAGTGCCATTCCAGTATTATCTACGGTAACAAGTTCTTCAATCTCAGTTCTGCTGTAATGATCAATAAACGCTTTTGTTATACTCTTATGTCACTTTGCCTAAATGATACTTGTCATTCTATACAATGCCTAGGAATTATATTGAATGCCTAGGAAAAGTATGCAAAATCTTTACAAAAACTGATATTTCATACTTTGCCTAAATCCATCAGGCATTCTTTACATTTCCTAGGCATTCTGTAGAATGCCTAGTAGAATGCCGGGATTTCACATATTGCCGGTAACATATATACTAAAAAAAAACTAACGGGAACATTAGGATAAAAAAAGATTAACATGAATATATATATACATATATATACGGAATCGAACTGACAACTTTCAATATATGAGTCCGAGACCTTAAACATCAAGCAATTTCAGAGATCTGAAATGAGATGGTTGCATTTCTACATTTAAGGTAATACCGGAAATTCTAATCAAAATAATGGCAAATTTTTCGAACATAGTGTGCGTTGACGCCTGAAAATATCCTTTCCTTTCGTTGTTTTGACCTCTGAACACGACGGTGAAGTCCGTTTGTCGATCCGACCTTTTGTTTGGGAGTTGTTGAGGTGAACAAACACGGAAGGACGGACGAACAGGGCAAAGACAATACCTAGTGATTTTGGTCGCTATCACCAGAGCTCGCAAATCGGTCGCTAAAAATTGAAGCAGTGATAGTAGCTTCAGTCAATAAAATATCACACATTCGCTTTTCGTGATTGTTTATTATTTGACATTTCAACATAGGCTATCATTACAGCTCGATAAAGACATTTCATTAAATTGGGATTTATTTAAAATCTTACTCTTTTTTTTCAAAGTAAAAATCCGAATTTTTTTTTAAAAAGATATTCGTAAAATTCTACAACTTCACTAAATGCTTAATGTATTTATTGTGTGAGTGCAAAAGTTTATGTTGGTTGATTGAATTATAAATTATAATTTAATTAATTATAGTACATATTATAAGCAAAATTTTTGCTTGAAAAGAATTTTTTTTTCCCCCCGTTGAAAGTGTCAACCGGAAAATTTGAATATGTAAATTAGTTCGTCGACGTAACAAGAGGTTATGTTAGAAAATGTTAAGTGGAGCCTCATTCAGAAGAGAGAGAGCGAATCAGAGAACTGACATAGCGGCAAACAGTAAGAGCCAGTTAGTGAATGTAAGAATCAGTAGAAATATTAATACTCGTTACCCGAAGATAAAGGGAGCTACAGTACATTGAATCCTAAAGATTTATTATTCTCAAAGTGATACCCACTTTATTCTCCGAGTTATTCTCCCGCAAATCTAAAACCTGGAAATAGGTTAGACAAGAAGTAAAAAGGACTATAGCGATTCTTACCGAGGATTCCGGAATGTGAACTTTTTCAAGAAAGCTAACTACAGGAAGAAATCTGAATAATTCGGATGATAGAAAAAGAACTATTATTTATTGGAAGAAATCATTCCATAAAGTTAATTCACGAGAAGTGAAAGCCTTCGGCAAACCCGATTCAATAGCGCCTTTAGAATTCCAGGAGAGGCCCCGTTCCATTGTATCCTGGGTAGGAGAAATCATCTGATTAAAAGTAGACCGCCATTTTCAAAGCGGTTGGTGAAAATGGATCCGGAGATACCGTTGAGTTGGAACAACGAAGACAGGCAGATGGACGAATTACTTCAACTAGATTTACGACGCCTAGGTGAAAAGCCATATAAAAACAACTAACTGTGAGTAGTAAATTTTTATTCTATTTTGGAGGGAATCCCGCGTTCGTAAACGCATTCAATTACGAAGATACAGATTGTTTCATCGGCAAAGAACTTTGTGTGAGATACCGAAGTTAGAATTATTATATCAACCTGGTGTACAATTAGAGAAGTCATTGAAAGTAATATGATTGAAGTGATCTTTAGAGCGTATAAAGATATTATATTATTCACACAGGTGAAAGTGGTAAAGCCATTATAATTCGTAGATAGGATTATTCACACAGGTGAATTGATTAGCCATTAGTCCGATTCCATTAGTCACACAGGTGAATAAGTTAAAAGCCATTGGTAGATTAGTTAGTGCATTATTATTAAAGAACTTAGCTGTCGCATATGATGAATGGGAAAGTATTCATAAAGTTGCATTTGATTGAAAGAGAGATTCAACCATTACTATTAAGCAGTGCTAATGAATATTAGGAAGCGTGCTACTATTATTATTAGTATTAGAAATATTAGAAATCGTTAATCACACTAATTGTGAAAGATAAGAAAAGAACTAAGAAATATCAAGAGGATATTTAGCAAGGAAGAACTGAATTAAATTCAGTTACATTTGCATTTTATTTTGAAAACTGTACATACGTTTGAGAATTATTTTTAATGACCACTTCAAGAAATCTTTTAAAGATTTTAATTTTGCTAAGACTAATTTTCTTGTTGTCTCTCGCTAACCAACTATGCATTCTGCAAAATACCGCAGCAGTTCTACCCATTTTTGGATATGAAAATATGCAATGGAATTGCCCTCAAACATGACATTGTAAAGACGCAAATCGTCCGCCAATCAAACGTTTGGATGCCTCACATATAAATGCATCGTGTCTCACAAAGTTGATCATCTCAAAAAAAAAAAAATCAGAGGGTGAAACATGAAAAGCCAGAAGGAGCATATAAGACATTCTTTGTTATACGAGTTCGATAACAAGAGTGCGGCAGCCGGAGCATGTCGAAATGTTTGTCAAGTTTATGCAGAGGATGCAATAGACGAAAGCACATGTCGATGGTTTCGTAAATTTGGGGAAGGAGACAGGAGCTGCCAAAATCAGGCTAAGAGTGGACGGCCATCACATGTTGGAGAGGACGATATTGACCAAGCCATAAGGAACAGCCCCAACCCAACCGTGCAAGAATTAGCCGAGACCTTCAACGTACACCGGACAAAGGTCTAGAGACGGCTGGTTAAGTGGGTTTTACGAGAAAGTTGGATCGTTGGGTTCACATAACCTGACAGCTAATCAACGGGATGACCGAATCGCCACCTGTGTTTCCTTGCTTTCCCAGTACAAAAATGATCCATTTTTGACCCGAATTTTGACAGTAGATGAGAAGTGGGTTATGTACCGTAACGTAAAGCGTCGTAGGACTGGGTGTCCCCCTTCTGATCCGCCTGCATCGACTTCGAAAGCTGAACTTCATCCCCAGAAGGTGTTATTGAGTGTGGTGGGATGTACTGGGAATAATTCACTGGGAGGTCCTACCACTCAACCAAACCATCAATGCTGCCTTCTACCATCCACAGTTAGACAGACTGCATTCAAATTTGGTAGCAAACCGGCCAGGTCTCATCAATCGTCGCGATGTTATCCTTCATCACGATAACTCAAGGCCACATGCTGCTGTCATCACTCGCCAAAAGTTACTAGGCTTTGGTTGGGAGGTTTTACCACACCCTTCCTATTCTCCTGACTAAGCACCAACTGAACATCACCTATTTCGGGCGTTGAACAATTCCTTCAGTCAGAAAATCTTTGATAATCTTCATGCTGTGAAAAATGCATCCAAGACTTTTTTGACTCGAAACCGCAGGAAATTTTACCGGCGTGGGATTCATCTCCTACCAGAAAGATGGCAAGAAGTCCTGGATAGCAATGGGGATTATGCACAATAATAGGTAGTGTTCGTTTTGCGTTTGTTTGCTCTTCTTTGTAGGTAATAAAAACGGGTAGAACTTTTGCACTCACCCAATATATTGCATACGTTAGTGATGAGCGATATTTCACGGAATACGCTTTTTTTCACTGATATAAGAAAATCCCAGTTACTAATAGTTACAACGGAACTGTGACTATGATTTCCTGAAACACTGAACACATCTAGTGGTAGTATGATGAAACGAATATATTTGAGAAAACCTGATTTTATAGAAAAGAAGCGAACTTATTTCCATTAATATTTATATTTTAAAGACAACAACGAATAATTTGTGTGAAAAAACTAAACAAAAAGCAAATGTAAATGTATAAAGGAAATTAACGTGCATTGCAAGAATTTAGAAATCGGGGTGCGAGAATCCTTATTTTGGTGCATTAAAAAATTTGAGAAGAAAATCTTTTAGATGATTTTCCTTTTCTAAAAGCAAATATAGTTCATCTGTTGTAGGAAATATATAGAATCATTTTGATTTGGAAAACAATGCCAATTGAGTTAATTGTGACTGTGTTTGAAAGTGTGATTTCACGGCTACACGCACTCTCTCTGTCGATATCAGTATAGTACAATGTCAGTAATACCCCAGACGAACTGTGGTCAAAGAAAAAAACAGATTAGAGAATGCTGAGGATAAATCGAAACGTTGAAATATAAATTTCTTGTAAAAAATAAATAAATGGTAACTGATATTTTCAAAGTAAATTACTGAATTGAGCTGCTATTTTAATAATTTACAATAATTATTTCTAAATATTCAATTTTGTGTGTTATTACTTGAGATAATTTAATAAATAAGTTTTCGAATCTTATTTTTATTGGATAATATTTTGTATTTACAAAATAAAAATATATCTACCTACCTTTAGTTAATATTATTATTATTATTATTAGCTTTATTTATATATATAATATTACTATTATTATTTAGGAGAACAAATTGCAAATTTGTAAAAAAAGGACTAAAAAAAAAACATCATCATTAAAAAAAAATCAATGGTAAACATTTAACATTTTATTGTTGATGTTACTAACATATTGCTATTATGATTATAACGAAATCATACTATAAAGTCCAAAAAAACATTTTTGAATTATTCTATACGATATATTTTATTCTCTACAAAAAATAAATTTAAGTTAATAACGACAAATAGATAATTTATATATAATCATTTTATTTTATTTTTTTCAATACTACAATTTTCGCAAACTTTTTTTTTTTCAAAGGCAATGTTCTGATCAAAGCAAGGTTTGAAACTCTCTGTTACTGCACTGACAATTTCAGTTTTATGAAAGCTGTTATCACTATAAAACTAAATCACAGCCTTGTTTATCATTTGTTTTGTATTAGGGTAAAGGGACCAAATGTCAAACACATCCTACAAATAACCAGAAAATAAAAGATCTGATGACTTAGTTTATATGATTGAAACAAAGTTTTAGATTTATTGTAATTTTAATGAAATAAAGAAGTATGGCATTACGAAAAATACCTATTATTAGGTTAACTATGCATTAATTACTATAACCTTACAATGTGACCAAATGTCGACCAGGATGCCTTAAAGTCGGCCAGGGAATGACCAAATGTCGGCCAGTTAACATATGCATCAGTTAAACATTGCTGTTCACAGGAATTTATTTAAAAAAATCTCATTTTAACATTTAAAATGCAAGTTTATGAAAAAAATATTATAAAAAGGTTTATTTTCTTCTCCTTGTTAGATTTTGGGAGTTTTCTTTCTTCTTCTTCAACTCTTTTTTCTGTTGCTGTTTTTCTATTTCTCTTTTTTTAGTTGTTCTCTTTCTTCAAAGCAGCTGCTTTAAGCTTATTTTTTCTTTTTTTTTATTTGTAGCTCTTCCTTTTCTTTCTTTTCTTTTGCAGTTTTCAGTTTCATTTCATATACCACATCTGATGTTAATATAAAATGTTAATTGTAAGTAATTTATTGTATTTATTGTAACCTTATTTCATCCATGGTACGAAAGTATTTTCTGGAATTTATAAAACTTAATATGCTTAATAATACAATTCTTTGCTCTGATCGTTTCAATGTGCAATAGCCTAGTCTATAGTAGAAATATTGCAATAATAGATGAAAAGAAATTAATTTTCCTATGCATTTTCTAGCCAAATTGTCCTTCTCCATCCCATAATTTCCTAGGCAGTTAAATGGGCATTAATACTAATATTTCTATTTTTTTTAAACTATTTTATGGCTATGCCTCTGTGAATTCGGAAAAAAAACCTAGGAATTTCCTAGCTATGTCGTCAGATCTAGGCTAGGCGTTGATAGAAATGTAAACCTCGAATACTATCCTCTATTTAAATATATCATATTTTTTTTTTATAAAATTAATTTCTTTTCAGCCTACGTATATTCTTATATTTGAAAAGAAGCATAGGCCTATTGATCCTATTAATAGGCAAAAACTGTACGTACGGATGTGGGTCGGTCAGTATATTTGTATGTCATCTCAATAGCGAGACACAGTATTTTAGCAAGAAACAAAATAAAAGATGGCGCCACCCACATTTCCGTGGCATCCCAACAGCGCTACAGAAACAGGAGTTACGCAGAAACAAAATACAAGGTGGTGTCCACTAACATTTCTTTGTGTGGATGGACATTATTTTAGGGCAGGAGATTCACTGATGATGACGCTATAATGACTCACCCACCCTTATTGACTCTTGAATTATATTTCGAAACTAACCTCTAAATATGGATAATTATGTTGCAAGAAGTACCATGATCAAAATATATACGTTGTTTTATTGCTACATCAGTCAAATTATACTTGGGCTGTTATGGAAGTCATGGCTTTCAAAAAATGAGCTTAGAACATCGTTTTCAATTTGGGGTTTTTGAAAAATGTCACGGTATTTCAAAAATGTGAAATCTGTTTTACTTCCTTGAATATTTCACGGGTTGCCACTAGTCTTTAATAAGTAAGATAGGTGTTTATATTTTTTTACTAATCTGTTAAGTATGCTAAGCTACACGCTACAAATAAACAATGGCTGCCATTTGGTCAATAGCTGGCCGACATTAGGGCAACTTGAAATAAGAAAATAAAATGTAAATATTGAAGCACTTTAAGGTAATAAATGCTAATTACTTAGGAAATAACGTTAAAATATCAGCTGAGTGTTTGCTAATATCAAACTCATACAAAAAAATGAAAACTAAGTATTGCTTTGGTTGGGGAAAATGAATTCTCAACTTTGCAATCTGAAGAATCTCGCCAAAACAATCGTTTCCCATAACAATCAATCTCACGTCTTCGATGAGAGCTTAAAGTAAATGGCGACATCTGGAGATGACAATTGAAACTATATGCCATCCCATGCCATAATTGCGATAAAAAAATACACATATTTTACAACACAGATTCTTTCAAAAAGATTGAAACAGCACCAAGGTAATTATAGAAATAAGGATGAATTTAAATTAATCTTACACTTGCATAATAAGAACACTAGCCACATCCTCAATTTCAATCTGTTGAGAAAATAATGAGATAGCAGAGCAAAGAATATATTTTTATTTTTATTTTTTTTTATTTCAATGATAATGAAAATTATTTACAGTATGAGTCTTTTCATTTATTCACTTAAATGAAAAGAACGAAAGTTCCAATGTTCAATATATCACATCTTTGAAACATAGTTCAAACAATTTAATTCTTCTTTCTTCAGTTGATTCTATATTCACACTCAACAGACTAACTATCTGCCTTTGCACTTTTACAGTTATCGATTTTTACTGTTCACTATAACAATTTCCATCTTCATCTGCAAACTAATTATATAATGCACAATCGATAATTGCCAAATAATTTTCACTTGTATAATTATTTACTTCCACTGCGTTTGGTTTCACCTTAGCACAAATAATTTTACTACTTGATTCACGCTGCGAATCAAATGAGATAGTTCAATAACTTATTCTATAATTTCTTTGCTAAAGAAATTCTCTTCTACTCGAAGAACTATTAACGATTCAATTTCACCTTTACTGAAATTAAATTAAACACAGTCACTCAGTTTATTATCCAATTTCTTTACTTGAATAAATAATTCACAGCACTAATTTAATCACACTTCCTCTTCCCTTGGAAAAATAAATCCGTTCCGTTTATAATTTTCCTCTTCTATTACTATCAGTTAATACTTTCCGAAATTACTTTATCTTCCTATCCACTTCCAAAATTGAGTAATAAATAATAAACAGGATAACTCAAAGTTTGTTGATTAATTCTAATGTTGTCTTCTTTTCGTGTTATGAAGTCGGCTCCTTCTGCGTTGACTTTCGCATCCCTCGTTACGATATGGTTCGGTCCGTTCCTTCCACTTAATGAACGCCTTAGAATTCGCTATTTTGCTTTCTTACCGTTAACACGGAATAATTAACCTTCTACTATAATTTTCATTACTTTGTATCGATAGGGTTGGCATTTGCATTCATAATAGGTTGACGCTTAACACTCTTAAGGCTTAGATACTTTATCCTTGTTATCATCGGGTTTCTGATTCCCGTTAAATCTCCCGGCATTAATTTCCATTGCCGATGCGTCATGCTACCACCCAATCTGCTGTCGTCATCATACGTCAGCAACAATCTCGTGCCAGATCTCTGTATCTGCACAATTTGGAAAGCACTCTTGGTTCATGACACTGCGTGTCTACGTGCGAGAGCGAGAGAGAGAGAGATCGAGGCTCACACTCGCTTTTAAATACTATTCATGACGTCATCTAATAAATTCAAAATTTATTACTTCTTTTAATTTTCCTTTTCACTGTATGAAAATTATGTTTAAAGCATTAATAAAAAATACTTTTAATTTTAAATATAAAATTATCCACACACAATCAAATTGAAATAATAGACCATGCCCTCACCACTTTCTTTCTCACCTTAAAGACCGCTTTAGACATGCCATTTGAGTAGGCTGTATCGATGGCAATGACAGGATAGATTGCCAATAGATAAAAACTATAAAACTCTTACATGTTCCATATCACCTTCCATCGCACGAAAAATTTACACTTTTCAATTGTCATCATATCTACATTTTAGTTAAAAAAAATAGCATTGTCTTATACAAAAATCATTTATTCAATGCAAAATCGAATAGGCAAAAGAATTTTTTTAATTAATTAAAATAGAAAGTAAAATAATCTTTAATGTGCGTAAAATTTTTTTTAACATAATACAAATTAAGCCCAACGCAC
>JAFIDM010078553.1:0-21548 GCA_023159025.1 Thereuonema tuberculata | reverse complement strand
CCCCCCCCCCCCCCCCGAAAATATATTCTATATACGCCACTGATAGGACAAGATCCTCAGTCAGTAAAAGAAAATATATCTCATTAGAATTACATTCAGTGAAAAATTATGCATCAAATTGCTTTCTTTTTATTATTCAAAATGATATTTTCAATTGAATTGAATTACGAGTGTCTTTTTCAGTGAATGTCCTTTTATGAAAAAAATTCTTAAAGTTACAAATTTATTTATGTAAAGAAACGCATAATTAGTCATCATATTGGAAGCAAATTTGTAAGAAAGAAATTGAAATTTAGTATCAATTATAGTAAAATTCTTTCTGCATTAAATTGATTTAAAATCTTAATGGTTGTTATTTCGTTGATGTTCAATTTAACAAATGGTCTTTTCTAAAAATGAGTTTAAAAATTGACATTGCTAAGAAATTTCCACTAATTTTAGAAAAAGGCCTAATTGTACATTTTTTCCAGATATATTTTTTTTTGATATTTTTTAAAATATTTAAATCCAAAATGACAAAATGGATTTTCCAAAATATATTAAATAGAATTTTAAATTTCTATCATTTGTTTATGTTAAATATTAAAAGATTTTGTAGAAAAACATAAGACTTTTTTTCCTCTCAGATAAAATACATGCAAACACAAAGCAAATTAAAAGAATGTACAAATGATAATTTCCATGAAATCGTTACTTAACTTTAAATTAGTTTCATTGTGTCTTTAATGAAAAAGAAAAAAAAATCATTCTTCATTTTTAAATAAGAAATTTCCAAATCAATTTCATTTTTATATTTTGAGCATTTTTCATTTATCAATCATTACAAAAAATTGTTTTCAATGAAAAAGGATAAAAAATTAACAACAGTGATAGCTGAAATTCGATTACCAAAACCCTTTTAAAGAATTGAATAGCTTTTACAACAAAGGATCAAAAATTTCTGATAACTTCAGTTATCTAAAAGTATGGTAGTATTCTGACAACTTTCTCACCTTAAAAAATGAGTTCATTTCTGTAGTCGTTTCTTTTAAATAACTCTACAGTACGAAAGAAATTTTCTTTGTCTCTTTTTAATGATCCATTGCGCAGAATATAACCAATTCAAATTGTAATAATTATACTGATATTGAATTTCAAACTCATCTTCTGAGAAATAATTCTCTATGTTTAGAAATGGACCTAAAATGTGTCCTCTCTTATTGGACTGATGAATTTCAATAATTAAAATATTAAGAAAACCATTTTTTAAAAAGGGAACAAATAATGAAATATGTTTTAACAATTCCTCTGTTTCTCTTTTAGTTAGTTCAGTAACGTTGACCTCATTCAAAACATTCGGTTGAGACTGAAATTGTATCGTAAGTATGTCAATCTCCTTAAATTGATTTGATGTTCTGATGATACTTTGAAGACTTTCAGAAATGAAATTAAGAATCATTAAATATTCTTTTGTATCGAACGTCAGACAAAAGGCTAAATTTAGAGAAATTTCCCTTTCATTCATAAGAGCAATGAAATTTCTTGAGTTACATTCAATAATTTTCAATCCATTTCTAAAATCAAAACAGAGCCATTCTAAATTAGGAAACTTTACAAATATTTCAGGGGAAATGTCTAATGTTTCATCCTCAATTTCTATCTGAGTTGTTGCTTTCGAAAAAGATGGGGTTAATGTTCTCCTATGGCAAAATGCATTTATTACATCACAGCCACACTTTAAAGTCTTCATTTCACACAAACCAAAAAGTTTCATTGAACTCTCTTCCTCTAAAATACATTTTTCTAAATGTAAGAAATCAATGTAAAGAGATGAATCAGAAGATAAAATAACTTCTACGTTTTGAAGTTCTACATAATCCCATTGTTTTCCTCTGTTGCATAATTTACTCAAATCAACGATAATTCCGAATGGAGAAGAGAAACCCACCTGAAGTTCAATCAGGGTCTTTGATCTGGATATTGCATCCATAAGTGAATTGAACTCATCTTTAACAAAATAAACATCAAATAAATTTAATTCCTGCAGTTGACAATCAACGTTTTCTATTGTCTTAATGAGTTGATGCATTTTGAGAGTTGTTTTAAGTTTCTTTTCTAAAACCAAATGATTCATTTCATTTGATAAGTCCAATTTCTTTAATTTTTGTTTTAAAACAATTTCTGATACCATTTCTACATCTTTTTGTTTCAAACTGAAATTGTATAAGTACAACTCATCCAGACAGCAATTTGCTCTTGAAATTGTTTCTAACATTGCATACATGGATTGTTCACAGTGAGGGAAATAAATATGAACTGAATTTGGTTTTAACTTTAAAATTTCATGCATTAAAATCCTCATCTCTGATTGGCTGAAAGGCTTCTGAGAACATTCGCTTTTTCTACATTTATCAAATTGGCAAGGAAAATAGATTCTCACTACATTAAAGGAATGTTGTTGGAAATAACTCAGACCAAAGTGCTTGGCAGAAAACGAATGAAGTACATTGATATTTAAGCAACACCACTTAAGTTTGTTAGTAAAGAAATTTCTTTTTAAAATTTGTCTGAATTCTTTTTCTAACACAATTACATCCTGGTTAACAATGGTTACATCCAAATGTAAGTCTGGTGGGTTTAGTTTTAACAAATCATTTCTGTCAACTAAGAAGTGACTACATTCATGACACAGAATTAAGTAATTAGCCCAATTGCCATAAAAAAACCACTCAGGTATTAATTTAAGAATTTCTACTGATTTTTCTTTTAATAAACCACATAGGAAAGGAATTATTAGTGAATCTTCCTTTTCTACTTCATATAAAAATTTTCTAAATAATTGTTGGAAATTTTTTCCATTCATCAGAAATAACTTAAATAAAAAAAACCCACACAAAAACTCACTAAATAATTTATGAAAGGGTTCTAGAAAATCACCAGGTAATCTTATAAAAAATCCAGCTTCAACAAGTGTATTTCCTTGAATTTCCGCTGCAGTGAAAATTATTATGTTTTCCTTTATTGCACTGAATAATTTTTTACCGACTGAATATAATTCCTCCTTTATATATTTATTTTCATCACTAGATATATCTTCAAAAAAATTTAGTTTCGCTAGAGTTAATTTTTCTTTTGAATCTTTCAGTACATATCTATTTAGAATAAAGTTGATAGTTTCTTTTAATATATCTGTAAAAATGACAGGAAGTTGATAATCCTGTGGCTGATTTTCTAACAGAAAACAAAATAACAGCAACATCATTGGACATTCACTCAGATCTGATACTTTATTTTCTATTTTTTCTAAAATGTCATCTGCTTTTTTTGATTCCATGTTCCCTCCAAAGTATTGAGTCACGAAAGCCTTTTTACCCTCATTAGAAAAACCCCTGAGAATTATTTTCTCTGAAAAATTCAGGTTCAATTCTTGTAATATCCCGGTTGGTCTAGAGGTTAAGACAACTTGATAATTTTTTTCCCCTCTAATTTCTTGAATGAATTTGGTGACATTTTCTTTCTGTGAATAAAGTATCTCGTCTGTTCCATCCATAATAAATAGGACTTTTGAATGTTCCATTGCTTTTAAAATGTCCTCTGTGTGAAATTCTTTACCACTAAGGTGAGTATTATTATAATCTGAGACAAACCCTTGAACTGAACTAAACGTTAACTGTTTTCTTAATTCAACTGTAAAAACAAAATTGAAAGAAGGAAGCTGTCCATCAACCCATAACTGGGCTATTTTATAAGCTATAGTTGTTTTACCAAATCCAGGCTTTCCTTCAATCAAAGTGTACTTTTTACCCTGATTCAGTATTTCTAGAAGATCATCCATATTAATCTCTTTCACTTTTCTTTCTCTGCATTGGTCATCTTCTTTAATGAGACTCAATCCAATGTAGTTGTGTTCTACTGTCAATTGTCTATTGAACCATGGAATTTTTCTCATTTGCACCGACCTCAGCTTCTCTTCTAAATTCTTCTTTACATCTGTAATAATGCGAAAAAGGCAAATAATATTAGCATGTTGTGTAGTAATAAATTGATAAACGTTTTTAGCGGCCCTGAGGTTACAGCTTTCCTGTAGGGGACCGCTCTTGCTTTTTTCCTGTCTGTCTGTCACACTCTGTAGCGGCGATACGGTTAGAGATATTCGAATGAAACCTTCACCATTGTGTTCAGCATCAAAAAATAGGTGACCGGTGTAAATAAATCAGACCTCTAGGACCATTCCCTGACCTCAAGGCATTTTCTGTCTTTTAAAGGCGTTTTTAAAAGAAAGAAAACGTCTTGGTGGGGGGGGGGGTCAGGGAGTGGTCATGGACGTCTGATTTTTTTCACTTGGTCACGTACTTTATGATGCTGAACACAATGGTTAAGATTTCATTCGAGTATCTCTAATCGTTTGGCCGCTACAGAGTGTATCATCCAGACAGCATAAAAGCAATGTTAGCGTCTCATCCAACATCTTTAAATTGAATAACGAAAAATACAAAAAACATAAATGGAAGGAGAAAAACTTATTTCTCATCCCTAACAAAACAAAATATATTTGTATTTTTCGTTATTTAAATTAAAGATGTGGGATCTTGAGAAAGTCCTCGAAATAAAGGACGAAATATTGAAATTATGTTGATGGAGTTTGTGTTTATATTCGAGTTTTAGATCATTAATTATCTTGTTTTTTATTTATTATTATTCCTGTATTTTTTATTCCTTTCACTATTTTTTCTTGATTTATTATGAAACTAATAATTTAATTTGAATAATCTCAGAAATATATGGGAATCCAAGGATGTCTTTTTGCAATTTTTAAGGTTTGATAATCTAGAGATATTCAGTTTTGAAGGCAAATGGTAATTCTTTCATTTCATAATTTTTCTGTAACAATTAAAAAGGAAGGCGTAAAAATTTAGTTTGTTAGAGACATTAGTAGAAAATAGAACAGAATAGAAAACTAAATAATGATTTATTATAGATAATGTGTAACTCGTACATCACTTAAAGATCTACTCATTTATTGTTTCTCTTTGTCTATCTTCTCCATATCCAATAAAGTTCTTGTAAATGGTTTCTGAAATGATGTATTATATTCTTCCGAACAGTACAAAATATTTACCTCGTATTCCAATTACATTTTCCGTAGTTCACGATAGAACTACGTTCTATCCGGTTGGATGATATTGGATAGAACCGGTTGGATAGAACCGGTTGGATGATGTTAGTAATATTTACATATTTAGTAATATTTAATTTTAAAAATAAATCATGAATTAAAGATTCTGCTCTAAATTATTCTTTATATTTGAAATAATGCGAAAAAGGGGTTTAACAAGATTAAAAATTAGTGTAGTAATACATTGGTTTTTGTTTTCTGTTTTTTGGTGTTTTTATTTATTATTATTCCTTTTTTATTTCCTTTTATTTTCCATAGTTTATTAAAATTCATTTCTTAATTTTTTCCCATTTCTTAATTTTATTCTAAAACTAATTTGTTAAAATTAACGAAAAGGAATAAAATTATTATGAAACTATTTTATTCCTTTTTCTTAATTTTTTTATAAAACTAATATTTTAATTTAAATATTCACCGAAATACACTGGTGGAAAATAAAAATGAAATTACCCTGAAGCCATGGTCCTAGGATAATGAAACTTTATTCTCACATTATACATACACTGTAAATGTGCACGAGAGAACATGCCGATTGTACAGCGGCTACAGTCTGTGTAAAAAGACCATGTCAGTGCCCTATGTACCCTCCTCCAGCAGCAACGCAGGCCTGCAGTCTCGCAAGGAGACGATCGTAGAGGTATCGGATATCATCCTTGGGAATGGAGGTCCACACACATTCCACCTGATGGCAAAGTTGATGAAGGTTTGTCGCAGGTATTTAGGCCGGACCGGACGCTGTTCAATCAAGTCCCACATATCCTCAATTGAAGACAGGTTTGGTGATCGTTTTGGGCGGTGGAGTTGATGAACTCATTGGAGACCTCGTTGGGTTGCACGAGCGGTGTGAGGGCGAGCATTGTCCTGTTGGAAGAGCAAATCTTTCTGATGTTGTAAGAATGGCAACAGAACCGGTTGGATGATGGTCTGGATGTACACTGCACTGCTTAATGCTCCATGTAAGACAACCAGTGGCGAACGGTTATTGTAGGCTATGGTTCTCCACACCATGATGCTATGCGTTGGTCCTGTGTATTGCTGTCGTATACACTGTGGCAGGTACTACTCACCTGTTGACGCTGCACGCGCAAACAACCATCACTAGCTCTGAATCAGAACCTGCTCTCATCACTAAACACAATGATGCGCCATTCATCCTTCCAGGTGCTTGTTTCGCTACACCACTGAAGGCGGCCTGAACGGTGGTAGGGTGTGAGTGGAAGTCTGGCGAGCGGCACCCATGATCGTATCCCAGCTTCCAGCAAACGGTTGCAACTGGTCCTGGCTGACACCCCAGGTGGACAATAGTGATGATCTGTGCTGCAGTTGCCTTGCGATCCGCCATGGCCGCTCGTATGATGCGATGGTTCTGGCATGCATCCATGTGCCGCTGCCGTCCGGGAACCATACTGAGCATCTACACCTTCCTCTGACCACCGGAGCCGACACTGATGCACAGTGGACACTTCATTTCAAACGTGTTGAGCGATTCTCCACAACGACCACCCGACGTCTCGCACACCTCACTCAAACTCCCTTAACTGCACAAACTGTGCTCCCTATTGCGTACTGGCGTGTATACAACGTTCACCACCACTTTGGCGCATAGTGCAGTGCCGGAAACAGCCGACCACTCCTGCGGCAGGTCAGCAACTTCTGACTGGGGCTCGGATTGTCCAGGCCAGTACTCGTTCCTAATTCTTCCACAGCGCTGCACTTTTGATCATCGCATTTCCTATCCTCTACCAAGACCACACACAAATACCGTGCTAATACGCTTCTTCCTTAGGGGTGTTCATTTTTAATTTACCACCAGTGTAGATATGTATCCAAGAAAGTCTCTTTTTCACACTTTTAAGCTTTGATCATCGATAGGTATTCAGATACAAAAATTATGATTAATTGTGATTAGAAAAAAAATTTAAACTCAAATAATCAAGGATAGATTTCGTATATTATTGTCGAATAATTTTTTTAAAAAATCCAAATGATTTATAAGATGCTAATATGTTTCTTAATTATCTTCGGATTTTGTTTTTTGTTTTGATGTTATTGTATAATTTTTGAACTGAATCTAAAAAATCAACAAATTTAGAATTATCATTCGTTTTTTTGTAAATTTTTTAAATTTTTTTTCCTCTGTATACCCAATTGTCCAATCAGTAATTAAATCATCTACATATCTAAACATTTGAAACGGAATAAACTGATATTTTTGATTTTTTTGATTTACGAATATATTTTGATCATCAAATTCCGTACATTACATTTTTTTTAAGACATTTTTATTTAATTTTAAAATTAATAGTTTTTATAAATTCTCCAGCAATGTCAGTTTAAATTTATTTTAAAAATAAAAATATTTTTGTATAAGAACTTGAAAGATATCTTGAAATCAATTCTAAAGTCGAAGATTTTTTTATATAATTTAAAGTATCTTAGAGAATTTCTAAATAATAATTTTCCAATTAAAATTACAAATAAATATATTTTACAATTTCAAAATAAATTTAAATTTCAAATTTATAAAAAATAAAGTTAAAGATATTTTTATTTTTATTTTTATCTCATGAAAAGTCAAAATTAAATCCTTAAATTTTAGAAAGATTTGAGTTTGATTTTGTAACTGACATCTGTTATTATTTATTTGTTTGCTTGTTTTTTTGTGTTTTTAAAAATAACTTTAAATATTTAAATACTTAAAAGCAAAAAACTAACAATACTATTACTAATATCATAACTGAATGAAAAAGAGCAAAATCAAAGAATATTGCGTTTTGTTTTCTAAATTGTTTCTAAAGTTTAGTTACATTAATTTCTACTTTTGCCACTGATGACGTGAGGATAAATTGGCCGTATCTTCAAAGAACAGTGATATAGTTTTTTGTATTGGTTTTTTCCAAATTCCACATCACTGTCCAGCTTTATATAGGCATCTATATTTTTTTTATAAGGTACCCTGCCCAAATAACGACACCTTAACATTTAAATTACTGTAAGTCTGGAAATAAGGTGTATCGAAACGCGAAAATTATGACCAAGAAAGTTTAATCTTCTGTTTGAAGCATACCATAATGGAACATATGATAACTTTTACTGGAGAAGAACTCAAATAAAAAAACTTTGCAAACTGGCGTTATTAGGAACACCTTGTCCAATTAACGCCACCTATTTTCCAGTAACTTAACTTATTTAAAATTAAGAATTATTCCATCATTGTAAACATTATTTGTACAAAATTACAGTAAAAAGCAAATTTGACTGTACTAAATTTGACTTTCAGTAAAAAATAATAAAAAAATCACTTGAAATTAACACAGTCTTTCTAATCTGTAGCTAAAACAAAAGAGGAAATGTAAAAATTAATTAATTTCGGCATTTTCCGATTATAAAAGTAAAATAATAAATAAGATAAAAATCTATATTTTCATGAGACATATTAGTAACTTATAAATGTCGTAGGTAACCTAAAATCGTATACATAGGCCATTAACACTACCATGGCGTTAAAGCGCTACTGAGCACATGGATCACATGATACACTTGTTTGTCTACAATTTCCGAATTTTAAAAATAACAGTTAACTTATCTACATAGAAGAATCTTCAAGAATCAAAAAATATATAGTTTTATATAGTTAATCTTTGCTGAACATTAAAAAATCTATATTTTATCTTACATTGATATCGTAGCAGCCTTTCAGAACCAGTCCTCGACACGAAAAGGTGGAAATATAATTTCACTCGAAAATGTTGGCGGTCTGCTAATAACTCACTAGATGGCATGTCAATGCAAACTACTTTAGTGCAGTATCGCCATCTCTTATATTTATGAAGAATTAGATAGGTGACGTTAAAGGTATAGGCTACATGGCGTTATATGGCTGAGATACCTTATTTTGTAATTTTTAAATTTTTGAAAATTTGTTAATTAATTTAAATTTTATATTTTTTTATAAAATTTTCATTATTATTTATTATATGTATTCATATATAGGTTTTGAGTATGTCAACCTCTGATTTTTTCTATTTTGTTTTGTTTGGTTTTACTATGTTTGCGCTGCCTGTTTAAGGATTTGTGGGTTGCTGTGGTCTCTTTGGAGATTGAGTTGTTGCGTTACTTTGTATCCAGGTCCGATGATGGGCGGTGGAAGTAATGCCCGAAACATGTAAACATTTAAAGTTTAATTTTTAAATATTGTTATTTCAAAGCATGTTGTCATTTTATTTTATGTTCAACACTTCCACACAAGTTAATACACTCATTACCAAAAAAAAAACGACGAACCTAGAAGGAGTTGTCCGATTGTAATGAAATTTCGAATGCAAAGACATTGGGACCGCCCATGCAAATGATTAAACTTTGGTGTCCAATGAATGAATAGCGAGAGCTACAGCGCATCGATGTATATAAGAAGTAATTCTCAATCTGATGGTCAAAATTTCTGTTGCATTGCGAGTTAGGATACCTTTCAACGACTGAAAAAATGCCTCGCCGCAGGATTCGAGCTCAATACGTGCAACTGTCAGAGTTTGAAAGAGGTCGTATCATTAGATTGAAAGAGGCAGGTTGGGCAAATCGGAGAATCGCTCGTCATATGGGTCGAAGTGATGCGGCGATTAGAAGATGCTGGCAGGAATGGGTGGACAATGGCAGATTTCAGCGTCAAGAAGGTAGCGGTCGCCCTAGGGCCACAGCAGAGCGGGAGGATAGAGTGATTGTCAGATCAGCTGTCACAGCGTTTGAATCATCGTTATCAACCATCAGACGTGCGACCCGCACACGAGTGTCCACCATGACCATTCACAGACGGCTGAGAGAGCGACATCTGCGCTCGTACCGACCGCTACGCCACCTGCCACTCACGTCTGCACACCGTCGGGCCAGATTACAGAGGTGCTTGGCTCGATCCGGTTTGAATGATGATGAATGGGGACGTATAGTGTTTAGCGACGAATCCCGCTTCCAACTGTGTCCTGCTTTCACTACTGCACGCCACACAGGCCCTCAACCAGGAGTTATGGTCTGGGATACCATTTCCCTCGATAGCCGGACCCCTTTGGTCGTCATTAGCGGTACGCTTACAGCTCAGCGGTACGTCGACGACATTCTGAGACCTGTTTTGCTACCCTTCCTTTTGCAGTATACTGGCCTTATTTTTCAGCAAGATAATGCCAGACCATATACAGCCCGTGTTGCTATGACCTGTCTTGCAGCTTGTGAAACACAATCGAGCATGTCTGGGATATGATGGGAAGGCGACTGCATCCACCAGGGAATGTGGATGACCTAGCCCGACAATTGGTGCAAATTTGGCAAGAAATACCACAGGAGACCATCAGGGAGCTTTATCACTCTATGCCATGTCGTGTGGCAGCTTGCATTCAGGGTAGAGGTGGGTCAACATCTTATTGATCTCGTTACTTTGTAACTCTGTAACTCTGAAATAAAGCATTCAATTTGTCTGAAAGTTTAATCATTTTCTATTCTGTACATAATCTTCCTCTCCACCAATTTTTGTTTCCATCGGACAACTCCTTCTAGGTGGGTCGTTTTTTTTGTTAATGAGTGTACATAGCATTATTTTGAATTACCTTCTCGGAATTAAATGTTGTGGATTAGAGAACACAAATTCGATTGTTATCATATAATAAAGAATCGGTTAATACTGATGTATGTTTGTTTTTTAAAAAATAAAAAAATCCATTTTTGCATATATTAATGCAGGTTTAAGTATTCTTTCATATCGTAAATCATGAGATCTATTTCCTTTTGCTGCTTACGATCTTCTGAAAAAAATCTTCAAACAGAATGAAATGATGAAACAATATAATACCAATTATTATTCCAAGCTATCTTTAGTAGCAGTAAGAGATAATTATTAAACCATTAGTGAATGTAAGAATTGGTGAAATTGTTTCTTTAGTGTATCTGGAATTAAAAAAGTAAAGTCATGCAGAGTCCAAAATACTTAAAGTACTACCATACTTAATTCTAAAGCATGGAAACAGCACCTAAAGTATTTGCTAAAACAGCCTAGATGTTGGAGATGTTTAATTGGACTTATTCAAAGATTCGTTTTCCATTATAGTTTCCATAAGTTAAAGTTCATAATATATATCCTTAATAATGGAATTAGCATTGATTAAGTTGTATATCAATCTCTCTTGTATCGTAAAATTGTGTTTTAACTTAACTTCTTTACTATATCTTCTACTTACATTACTTAAATTCTACAAAATGTCTTCAATTACAAATGTCCAGTCTTTCTCTTCAAATACAGACCTACGATCATCTTTAAACAAAGTTACAGTAATCTCCATATTCTCAGGAACTGGCCATACTACAAGCTTTGTGTGGTTTGTACTAGAATGAGCAGAGGTTATTACTCATAATCCGGAGCATGAGAACCAACAATACATAACCCATACAGAGGATTAGGAGAAGGCCGGTTGCTGAGAATATGGAGATTACTGTCACTTTGTTTAAAGTTGCTCGTAGATCTAAATTTGAAGATAAAGGCTGGACATTTGTAATTGAAGATATATCTACAAAATGTTTTTAATTCTTACCTTTCATCAACTTTTGTGTTTTCATATCTTCTGAAACAGGAGGATTTCCATGAAACTAAAAACGAGGGAAATAATCAAAAAAATAATTTAAAAAATATCTAAAAATTCCAATAATATTTCAGGTTTTAGGATACATTATATCAGGTTTAAGGATACAATAAGCAACACAAAGGTTTCCCAAAGGAAAGCCCAATATGTTATTTTAGAAGAATAAATTGTAGGAGAAGAAAATATTGAAATGGGACTAGAATATTTATAACAATTATCGTTATGCAGATTATATTTTGATTATTTGAAATTGATCTAAAAGACAATTTCAAAAATGTTTGAATACATTAATGCTATGCATGATTACATAAAATTTACGAAAGTAAGAAATTGGACGTTTTCCTACACAAGACAGGGAATATTGTAAAATATAAACATTATGAAAAATGATACCTGAGTAACTGTGTTGAAAAATTCAAAAGTCAGAGTAAAATTCTCACTAATAATAATTAATAATGAGAGCGTGAATCAATGCATTGGATTGTTGTAATAATTACAAGAATAAGCCAGTGAAATAAATGGGAGAATACTTGTGCATTGTTGTAAAAGAAATGTGTGAAAGAATGCGGTAAGTTGTGTTCAATATAAAAACCCAGTCAACTTCGTAATATAAAAGTAGGGGAGATGGTGGTAATATGGACCACTTTTTTATTTTTGACAAAATTTTGAATTTCAAGTGGCTCTAATGTATTAAAATTGTTGTTAAATAAGTATATTTTATTATGTAATATGAATTACTGATGATATTTCCTTAATAAAAAGGTTGATAGGAAATTAATTATTTGATAACAATAGAGATACTGTTATTGTTATGCAAGAGTAGGAACAATATGCTGGAGCAAGCGAAGTTTGATTGTTATATTACAAAACTTGGTTGCTTAGTGACAAATTAAAAAAACTCAGATAAGATTATAAAAAACTTGCCGATGTTTGATGGACGGAAGGCAGAAGTGAATTCTATCAGCATTATAGAATCAAGATGTCCCAGATTCAAGTTAAGTCCATGATGCAAGATGCGTAAGAGTGGACAAGTCATATAAGTAGAATTACTTACTGTGAAGTTAAGAATAGTAATTTTACTTGAACATTAATTGTGTCTAGTATAGTACTAATCCTTTTAATTTTATTTCCTGAATAAAGAGGTAAATAGTCCGACGTTCGAGATCCTAAACGATAAGCCTAGACGACTACAAAGAAGCAAGTACAAGTCAGAATGGGTCCTAGATCTTTCCTAAAAAAAGGCATAGATATTTCAACGATACAAGGGACGCTACACAGTGTAAACTATACTCACAGATCAATAGAGGTTAATTAAGAAGAAGACAAAGTAAGTGACTTTTATAACTTTGTTTATTGCCACTAAGAAGACAACGTTTTGTGCATCGGAATTATTAATTTTAATTCAAGTATAACTCAAGTTAAAGTAAAGAGGAAAAGAATATTATTAAAGTTTAAAGATTGAACTGAATCATCCTAGTGAAAGTTATAACGTAATGCCGGAAT
Source organism: Thereuonema tuberculata (assembly GCA_023159025.1). Taxonomy (NCBI): domain Eukaryota; kingdom Metazoa; phylum Arthropoda; class Chilopoda; order Scutigeromorpha; family Scutigeridae; genus Thereuonema; species Thereuonema tuberculata. The sequence goes on along the minus strand of JAFIDM010078553.1, from coordinate 8,273 downwards.
AAATGAACGTTAATAGTGTTAACTTTAAAGAAATTACAAGATAGATTGATAATATAAGAGTAACAGTAAACAGAACATTTACTACGGATTATAGTGAATATTTACAGAAGATATTATAGCTCATCCTGTGAAAATAATTTTCCAAGATAGACTTTCCTACTGATGGAACGATAGTAGGGTTATAAATTTTTCTATGTGAACTGACACTATAGATGAATTATTAGATTATTTCATGAGATTATTTCAAACATCTTGAAAAAAATATTTCAAGAAGTGAATAATAATTTCAAAAAGATATATGTATTTAAAACATTTAAGTTCATCTAAGATATAAACGTAATTTTTTGCAAATGTTTACCAAGTATTAGAGTGCTACTTTCTAGGCTAATATTTTTATGCCATATCCTTTATTACTAGTTAACTGTCATCAATATAATTAACTTTGCTACACACAGATATATATATATATATATATATATATATATATATATATATATATATATATATATATATATATATATGTATAACTTTGTAACTATATCAATTATAATAACTAAAATCGTCATTAGCATTAGTATAAATATCGTGTGAGATAAATATCGCTCATTTTCAAATAAATATTTAAAACTCTTGAATAGGTACAATTATTTAGAACATTCTACAAAACAATGAATTGTTGAACTGGGGTTATAATATGAAACAGATGTTAAAATGCAACAATACTTCTTTATTATTGCTATTATAGTAAAAAAATCATTTATTGTTAATACTTTAATGCATTACTTTGCTTCACATCAATAGAAAATATAGAAACTACAGAGAAAAAGTAAAAATTAATGCTTAACACTTTATATTTGAAAGAAGACGCTCAATAAATTGTAAGTCTTTCATGAGCAAAAATCTGCTGATTTGGTGTTTGCTTGCATTTACCATATCTTCTTGATGCCATTTCTGCCTTAGTCCCTTCTTTTCAGGTCCTAATTTGCTTCGTGGCATCGTGAGGTTGTATTATGGAACACCTTGTTTCATATTACCACCAGTCGCCATTTGCAACTTGACTGATCCATTCTCAGTAATAAAATATTAATTCTTAACTACTGAACACATCATTTTGTAGTTCAGTTAATTAATAATGACATACAATATAAACAAAACCTCATTCGTATTAATAATAGTACCAGAAATTTTGTTGAATCTTACCCTGTAAAAACTTTCAGGCTTACGAAAACACTACTTCTTCTCATAACCATATACAACGAGATACTGAAGTTAGCTACCTCTAGGTGGCTAAAAGGAAAACCAGCGGTAGAAATTAGAGCGGTTTCCGGATGATAGCAGCAGCTACTTGCCACAAACATTGCTGTTTCATATTACAACCCTATTTCATATTACCACCTTCTCCCCTAATATTCATCGAATTTATAATGTATCTTTAACAAAGTAATTATTCAGAATTGCTCCTGTAATGTTTATTTCAACAGTTTATGAAAGTTATTGATTTGGGCTACACCGGAGAACACGGTACAAGCCAATTAGCGTCTTGGTAAGGACGCTAATTAATACATGGTTCGCTGCCGTTTTGCAGTTTCGTCTTCGCGGAGCGATACTCTAATATTTCTTTTTTAACACCACGTGATTTTCAGACCATGTCTTATTCGTTCTTTTCAAAAACGAATTTCGCGGTTCTAGTTTTTTTTTTTTGATATTGCGTAAAAATGAATGGATCTGAAAGGTTATCTGCGGGTAAATGTGGCTTAATTTTTTTTGGAAGACTGAGAGATGGAAGAAAGATGTAATTGACTTTTGTATGGATGTTGGATTAATTGCTAATGAGTGTAAGTGTCCGAAGTGTGGCAACCAATTCGATAGTTATCTGGCAGAATTCATGCGGCGTCGGCAATTCCAGTCCATCTTCAAGCAGATTTTTCCTCATCCTTGAGATCGGTTGGAACAATTTATCCGCCAGACACAGTGGACAAAGCAAAATAAGATTATGCACTTCGTTTATTAACTTCCATAGCAAGTTCCTGAAAAGCAATTATCTGTAGGTTAGCACGGTAAGCCATCGTCAATTGCAGGATAAGTCAATTGCAGTTAGCTGTAGGTTAGCGGGGCAAGGTAACCTAGGTTAGAATAAGTAATGCATTGCAGGATGTCTGTGTTGGTAACTTTTGAAATAATTTTTCAACTTTAAAATTTCTTGCACTCCCGATACGATAACGTTGTCGCAGTGTCCGCCATTTTGAACATAGTACAAACACACCCATGACGTCACAACTTGAAAAAAAAAGTTCAACGAAGGCTGGTACCGTTATAACCGGTTTCAACTTGATTTGAATAGAAATTTTAAGTATACACAATGCAATCCGAATCAACAGGTGTATATTTATTCCTAGACGAGTTAAAGTATCTTCAGTATTGAATCTATGAATTTCGTTAGTGATTGCAAAGTGATTTACAGTTATTTTGTGAGAATGAATGAAATATATTTATTTAACCTAGTCGTTATTTATTCTAACACTGTACCTGATATTACTGAAGAGTAATTTTTCAGTAACCATGTTTTAAACTTTGCGTCAACACATAATGTAACAATAAAGAAAGCTATTATGAAGAATTATTTAAATACGATCATGAGTTAACATTGGCATTGAAAAATTATGATACATAGAAATGAAAATTAAGATACATTTAAAATCTGTTATAAATGATTTAAAACAGAAGATACAATTGAATGAATATCCTCTAGGTTTGTAAATGATTCCATTAAATTAATATTTTTTAGGAGTAAAAAAATATTGTTTCATTAAATGTAAATTATTAGGGGTCCAGTGTGGGCCCGGTAACCGAGTGGGTAAGGCGCTTGGCTGCGGGTTGGAGGTCGCGGGTTCGATTCCCGGTCTCGGCGGAGAGCGGGAATTTTTCCACGCTCCATTCTCCTCCAAACAGGTCCTAGGGCCTACCCAGCCCTCTGTAGAATGGGTACCGGGTTTCTTTCCCGGGAGTTAAAGCGGGCGGGCGTCGGGCTGACCTCTCGACCTCAACCTAGTCCTATTGGTCAAGTAATGCCGGGAGCCTTACCTCCCGCGAGCCCTTGGGCCTGCATAGAAAATATCGTAAAGCTCGCGTTCATCGCCTACTTCCTCGACACGCTGGAAAAAGGAAGACCAACAGTCCAAAGTTTTACGAGCACCACTTATCGGGAGAAAAATGGAAGTACGTCACTACTTTGTATGAGGCATGGATCTACCTTAGTGATACCAAGAACTTAAGGGCAATATTTTATCGGCCTTTCGATACCAAGAACGATCCGGATGGTATCGCGAATGCAAAGAAAACTTTTCGAGAGGATTCATGATTTTGCGGATTTCAGCTATACAGGAAAGTTACCGCTGAGGAAGGTACCTGCAAAGGTCAAGATTAATGTTGCCTTTTACCGAGAGCATGTTTTGGAATCCTTGTATCGTGACGATATTCACGCATTGTAGGACAGCAACAAAAGGAAAGTGTCGAGTCATCCGGACAAGGCGTCGAGCCACAGCAAGAGCGACCCAGCTGTACATGGCCAATATGGCGACTGAAATCGGAATATGAGTAATCCCATACAGTATGATCCCGATGCATCTCCAATGGACAACTCGGGTTCGGATTACTTAAATGGGCTCTGGGAACACGACGACCGAAAACAGTAGAAGGGCTTTGGAAAGCTTGCAAAGAGGAGAGGAACAAGATCCCCCTTGTCTACCTCCAATGCAGCCTTCTTCAATGGAAACTGCGATGCAGAGCCATTGCCAGAATGGAGGGGTACCCCAATGAACACAACCGGTGATGGAGAAAAGGATTCTGCTAAGTCTATGACGTGATCAAAATCCACCGAATAAACGTGAATGAACCCTCCGTAGAGATAAAGAGATTAAATTAATGAACATTCAATTTGTCTATTTAAACAAGGAAGGAGTGATAAACAAACTTTTGCATATAATATTTGTATTTCAATGAATTTGACTTTGTCATAATTGGTAGGATAACATGAATGTAGTGTTATCATAGTGACTGTTTAAATTTGAAAATATTAACGAATTTTTTTTGGGTTAAGATTCCTTAAGGACAAGAAAGGAACTGATCGAAATGTTGCGATTATTGGTTATAGAAGAAGAAGTCATTAAAAAAGTGATAATTATACGTTCTAAGAAATACATTAAAAGGGATTTAATATTGTAACTAATTTTCATTAATTACATTTCTCATTATTTATTGTAGACTAATGTTTTACGTTACAAATATATTTTAATTTCAGTATATTTGTTTTATTTTCAATAAATTTTACTTAAAAAAGATTTTTTCATTTTGATTTTTTTAATTGATAAAAACAAATATATTTTGCTTCCTACTAGTTTTGTATTTTTTTAGTTTTAATTAATTTTTATTTAATACAACAAATTTGAATATATTCTAGAAATTATTAAACTTACCACAATGATTTTGTTTCTATTCGCTTGATTGAGAACCACTGCCGTTTCATTGGCACTGGCACTAATATTTCCTTTCTGTAAAAACCAAATTAACAAGTATTTTAATTAAACAGTAAATATTTTTGAATTTTGATTTTAATAAAACAAAATTAATCTAAAACTTACATTCTTGCAGAAAACACATTCCCAAGCTTTTTTTTTTTTACACAGGCAACCCTCGTTTTACAACAATTCAATTTACGATGATTCAGATTTACGCTGGTTTAAAATTTAAGCCAAAATTAGGAAAAATATATGTTTTAAAGATTAAAAATGCGAAAAAAAAATGAAATTTCTTGAGCGAAAATGCAGCCATAAACGGTCAAGGTAGTCAACTTTAACAGCTGTATTTAGGCTCCGACCACACGGTTTTTGGTTTTCTCAGTCATTCTGCTTTTATTGCCTGTGAATTTTCTGATAAATTCTGTAGAATAATGTTAAACGTTTTTGAAAATAAGCGAGTCCATGTCTAGTAAAAGGAAGTATAGTAGTGCAACTCCCAATGTGAAGAAAACCTACTCTGTTCCATATCTTTCTAAGATAAAATGAAAGCAAATGGAAGGTGGTGAGGGTCGCCCAAGAGTTTTAGGGCTAAAATTTGCCACTCTATAAATGTAATATTTACGTTATTATTTATTATTCTATATTTAGTAGGCCTATAGAAGTACATAAATAGATATTGTACATTAATTTTAGTCGTAAAAACTTTTATTAAATCGCTTAATTAAATAAAAACAATATATTTCTGGGTGTGTGGAACGCATACCTCCTGTTTACATTGTATTATGAGTTCGTTTAACGTAGATTCGATTTACGACGCCATACTAGAAACCGAACACCGGCGTAAAACGAGGGCTGTCTCTAATTGCTAATTCGAAGAACTAATTATTAACCACAGCAGCGTAGAAACACATATTTTTTTACTATTAACTAGAATATTTATAATTACATTGTAAAAATGATATATTTTGAATTTTACACCTTTTTGTTTATTTTTCTGTAATTTTATTAAGTATTTTAGTTTCATGAAAAGCAAAATTTAACGTTCTTAAAATTTTTAAATCAAGAAAAAAATAACAAATGGACAGGAAATGTGCTTTTGCACACTGAGCATGCTGATTCTAAAAAATATGAAACAGCTGTTCAGGCTTCCCGTGGATTTTGGCTCATCGTGCGAAAGCATATTTCCTGTCCGGTTTTGTGGTTTTTTTTCTTGATTTATTTTAGTTTCTATTCATATAAAATACCTTAATCACTGTTTTTTGATTTTTAAGTATCGAAAGCACTTTAAGATTTTAAAGCTTTGGTTATGAGATAATGCTAATTAATGTTCCTGTCACTAAATCAGAATTTCATTGTTAGTTCTTTGAATTTTTTGAAAAAAATAATTTGTTTGACTGTAAAGCATGCGTGATGGCAGGCATTAATTTAATGTTGTATTTTTTAATATTAAGATAACTGTACCGTATACCACCTACCCTCATTATTTAGCGCTCATGTGGACAATCCGATAGAAAAAAATTATTCAAAAAAAGCTTGAAATTATTCCAACCATCGGATAATCTACCGTATTCATGAAAATGTTGTAACTTCAAGCAAATATTTGAAAACAGTGAAAACTGAAATTTAAAGAAAGTAGTTCCTATTTCCGACTACCAGTGGATCCTAATTCCGCCCACTATTGTCCTCAAAATGAAAGATGACCGGCGGAAGTTTGAACTGCGCAGCCCTTCCGGTAGCTGATCAATTATGTTTTCCTGTCACAATGGACGCCCGTCGTCTGTTTTCACTGAGAAAGACATGTTGATAACGCCAAATTAAAACTTCTCTCGACTATTTACCGTTATTTCAATACCAGTTGCTAACAATAAGTATTTATATAAATAAATAAATATATATTATTTATAAATACAATGCTGTTTTGCAAAGTAACAAGCCTTTACCGTAATGGCGACGTCCTGTGATAAACTCATACGGAAGTGCCTGACCAGAGTAATCGATGATACATGCGCAGATCTCACAAAAACAGGGCGACCATCATTCATTGGGAGGACAATAGACGATATTAGGATTTTGTTTGTTCGGATCAGATAGGAAGATTAATGAAAACTTGTATTGATTGTGTTCATCAACACAAATATAACAAATATAAGACATTCATTTTACTGGAAACGTTAACAGTACTTTGTACAATACAATTTCTTCAAGTGAGTCTTGTAAATAATAATAAAAGTAGTAATAAAAGCTTTACATTTAATGAAATTTACTCAAATAAAAGTATGCAATGCTAGAATTGTAAGAAAAACGAAATAAAGAATAATATTGTCTAATCACCTAGACAAAACGTACAAAAGTAGATTTTGGGATTTTAGTTGGTGGCCACCTCACACAGCTTATCATTCCACTCGAAACACTTGTGGCATCGGAGCAAGTCTTCACCATTTCTGCTTTTTTTAATATTTTGCTGCGCAATCCCTGTACTACTCGTCATCCTAATGAGTTCTCCGTCAGACGAATCGTATGGAAAATGACTGCCTCTTGTGCTTTTTTGTACTGGACGCATATTTCAGTTTCTGCCCCAGATTCTTCGCTTTCTCTTTCTCATTTCTACAGCCTTTTTGGTTGTAGAACTGGAGTTCTTAGGCTACTCATCCATCTAATTTTCGAGAAGTCTCAGAGCTTATGTCTGTAAGGTCAGTACAACTGTTTCACTGCCTTTCCGTTTCCTAGAGGTAGATGGTGTCACTGCGGGTACTGGTATAATGTCCTTCGGCGAAATCGAATTTCGAACTAGACATTGTCGTCCCTCAGCTGCTCCTTTGCATCTCTCTTCACTTCCAGAACGAAATCTTGCTCTGTAAAAATGTGATTATTGTAATGGTTGTTTCCTATCACTGCCGCCATTGGACATAGTCGCCGCCCTGTATACGAATTCCCCAAGAGTTCACCTATTCGAAACTGAGTTATCAGTCTACTGTTATGTGATGAAAGCCATCGTTCCACTTCCTGGTTATAAAACGTTTTGAAGTGCTTCATGAAAGCCACGCCCAAGTTTTGAGTGTGAGAGTAATGTCCGTCCAATATGAGCACATTGGGATTCACAGCTGTAGGCTTGGTGTGTCTGACGAAATGTGCCATCCATTCGCAGAATAAATCTGATTGAATCCAGTCGGCTTGGACATACAGTTCACCAGATTTACGAATCGACGCTAAGAGCCAGCTGTTATGCTGACACATTTTAGTTGTACTTTCCAAGGTTCATAATCATACTGCGTTCTGCAAACTAATAGCTTTTTTATATATGCGCCAATCGAATTTTCTACAATACGGGGTGACGATTCGAGAAGATTCATCCAGAATATTCTAGAAGTGTGGTTTTAACACAATAAAATCAATGCCTGCTCCGGAGATCGAACCCGACACATCGAGTTCCAGAGGCATTTGTAATTCAATGTGCCACAACAGCACGTTCTCAAGTTCACCTAAAAACGGTTGGAGTTAGGAACGACCATTCCGTCTTCTTTCTCGATCAATATTTTAGGTTTGTATCTGAACATAACTAAAAGTAATTCATTATCGGATTCTGCGTTTCATCCTCTTAAACATCAGACCATCAGATCAGGAACGTAACTAAGTTAGCATTTGCTTTTTCGCTTTTTCTTAGCCCGTCATGATGTTGGATCACAAGTTGCTTTTCAATAACCATTAACGCTATCTTTGTTGTTGTTACGACACCGACAGTATCATTCACAAAATAAACAA
>JAFIDM010078455.1:0-16440 GCA_023159025.1 Thereuonema tuberculata | reverse complement strand
TGCACTCGCACAATACACAGGCACAGACCCCACACTCAGGCCGCCACTCCCCAAAGTACACACATCAAAACAACTTGCCACAGTCATAAACCATCTCAACACACACACTATCCCACAACACCTTGACAACATCCAAACATTAGAAGACATACATACAACACTCTACTGTGCCGCACAGGGAACCATTCGGGCACTTGGAATCAAACAACACAACATACCTCCCACTGCACGGACACAAGAATACATCCCCCCTTGGAGACGTCGCCTTGAGGGCCGCATCAGCGACCTTAGAGGAGACATAGCCAGGCTCACACAATGTCTGTGCAGGAAACAAAACAAAGAAACTTATGTCCCAGGTTAGAAAGATATTCAAGCACATAAATACTCGCCCTTCACATTCAAATCATCATAACCAGGTTCAGAAACATCTTGACACACTAAAACAAAAACTCAGTGCACTTGCAAAAAGATTACAAAGATACAAACAGTGCACTCTGCGCAAACAACAGAACAACACTTTCCAATACAATGAGAAAAAATTCTACAGATCCCTTACATCTTCCTCTACTATAACTAATACAAGCACTCCCAACAGCGAGGCTTTACATGAATACTGGTCGTCTCTGTGGTCAAACCCTATCCCCCACAATGATAAAGCACCATGGATCACAGAGGAACAGCAACTCATTGAACACTTACCCTGCATGTCCTTCCATGGGATTACTCTCGCAGACATACAGACAGCACTAAAACATGCACACAACTGGAAGGCTCCTGGTGCAGACGGAGTCCAGAACTTCTGGATCAAGAGGTTCACGTCCCTGCATGGAAAACTAGCGCTTACACTCACTGACATAATCCAACACCCAGAACATATGCCTCGTTTCCTCACACAGGGTGTCACATACCTACAGAGCAAGAACACTGAAACAGCGCAACCTGCAAACTACCGCCCAATCACTTGCCTCCCCACACTTTACAAACTCCTCACCTCCTGCCTAGCAGACAAGATCTATACACACATCGAGACATATAACATTCTTTCCGAACAGCAGAAGGCTGTCGCAGGAATTCCCAGGGTTGTAAGGAGCAACTCCTTATTGACTCTGTAATCCTGCGCCAGGCACGTGCGAAGAATAGGAGCTTACATATCGCATACATCGATTACAAGAAGGCATTTGATTCTGTCCCTCATTCCTGGCTCCTACACACTCTTCATATCTACAAAATGCACCCCAAGATCACGGCATTCTTAGCTGCCACGATGAAGAGTTGGAACACAACATTACACCTACGCACCTCTAACACCTCCATCACTACAGATCCCATTCCCATAAGGAGAGGTATTTTCCAGGGAGACTCCTTGAGTCCTCTTTGGTTCTGCCTCGCCTTGAATCCATTGAGCCATATACTAGATAACACAAAACACGATTATAGGCTTACCACAGGCACTGTGACACCATATAAAATCACACACTTACTCTACATGGATGACATTAAACTCTTTGCCACAAACAATGCACAACTTACTAATTTACTACAAGCCACCACACAGTTCACCAAAGACATTGGGATGGAATTTGGAATTGACAAATGCCGCAAGTTACACATAATACGTGGGAAGACTTCGAATTTGGAGGGTTTTGAACTGGACCATGGTTTGGCCATCCAATCCATGGAACAGGGAGAGACCTACAAATACCTGGGCTTCCAGCAAGCGCGCGTCATTGACACCGCAAACATCAAAAATGCACTGAAGAACACATATTTTGCTCGAGTTCACAAAATCCTCAAAACACAACTAAGCGCCATAAATAAAATTAAAGCTATCAACACTTTTGCCGTTCCCACACTAACATATTCGTTCGGCATAATTCCATGGACAAACACCGAACTCGAAGCACTACAACGCACAACACGCACTACATTAACGAAACACAACATGCACCACCCCAAGTCCGCTACGGAAAGGATGACTCTTCCCCGCAAGGAGGGAGGCCGAGGACTCATCAACCTCATCACCCTACACGAAAAACAAGTACATACACTTAGGGAACATTTCCACCAAAGAGCAGAAGACTCCTCACTTCACTCAGCCATTGTCAAGGCTGACACACCCCTCACACCCCTGAACCTCGAAAACTCTTCTCCAACACTCACCACCCCTGACACCCACACTCAGCAGCTGCGTGAATCATGGGCTCGTAAGGAACTCCATGGCAGACATCATCACGAACTCAGCCAGCCTCATGTCGACATGGAAGCGTCGAACAGATGGCTGACGAGTGGTGAGCTGTTTGGGGAGACCGAAGGGTTCATGATCGCAATACAGGACCAAGTCATCTCCACACGCAACTACAAGAAACACATTCTACACGATGCAAACACACATGACGACAAATGCAGGAAATGCCACACTACACATGAGACGATCGACCACGTAATATCAGGCTGACCCCTTCTCTCTCAAACAGACTACCTCCACCGACATAATCAGGTAGCGTCGATCGTTCATCAACAACTAGCACACAAACATTCACTTATTAAGAGCACGGTCCCGTACTACAAGTACATACCACAAAGCGTATTAGAGTCACCCTCATATAAACTATACTGGGACCGCCCCATTCACACAGACAAAACCATACATCACAACAGACCAGACATCACACTTGTTGATAAGGTCAACAAACAGACCTATCTAATTGATATTGCAGTGCCTATCAGCAAGAACATGCAGAAAACTCACGCAGACAAGATCAGTAAATACACTGATCTAGCACACGAGCTCCAGAAGCAGTGGAGGCAGGATCGAGTACGTGTTGTACCCATCGTTCTGTCTGCCACTGGTCTGGTGCCTCAAACATTGCACCACAGTCTCAGCACGCTAGGACTTCACAAAAACACTTATGCACAACTGCAGAAGGCTGTGGTACTCAACACTATACGCATAGTTAGGAAATTTATGGACATAACCACACATCCCTAATCATTCTCGCACACGTCTTTACGCTTGGCAGTATGTGTTTTGGTCCTTGACCCGCCATATTGTTTTTGCTAGGGAAACCCAAGGTTTGAAACATACAAACATAATAATAATAATAACTCCCACATGGGGCACCACCTTTTCATGGTGTGGGGGATTGTGTGCTTCTATGATACTAAGAGCTATGCTGGCGGTAGCGTAGCTACCAGAAGGGTCACCCAAGTCAGATTGGTCTTAGTTGAGAAGCCAGACTAAGTGTGTCCCAACCCATTTCAATGGTGAACAAAACAAATAAGAATCCTACACCGGATCGGTCGTCGCCCGGTTCAACAAGGGCCGCATCAGGTGCTTCTGTTCCTGGGTACCAGGCGAAAAATGGGCAACAGGGCTCAGTTGCTGCTGCTAGGCAACCAGGGCAGGCAACTGTACAACGACTGGAAGGAAAAATTAAACGGAAAAAGTGGACAATTGAAATAAACAAGGAAATTATGATATGCTATTATCAATCAGAAAAAAAAAGAGGATTCCAAAAAAGAATGTTTGAAATTTGGAAAGAAAAAGACCCAACTTCAGAAATAACGTTGCAAAGATTGATGGATCAACGATGTTTTATAATGAAAACTAAAGTATTCACTGATTTAGAATTGAAAGAATTGGAAAGTAAAGCTTTGAACTTTAGGAATTATAACACACAAAATTCTGAAATTGGAAATAGTGATATCACAAATGTTACAAATCAAGTACCAGAAATTGCATCAGAAATAAATCCATTGAATGCTAGTAGCATTACTACTCATGATCATCTGGAAATTGATGATGCACAAAACCATTCACCTCATACACGAGGAATTGTGGAAATGGAAAAAGTTATGGATTTAAATACTACTACAACTCAACAAACCCAAAGGCAGCAACAACTAAAAGAGAAGATTCTTCAGATTATGCAGAATACAACTGAACGACAGCGACTTCCAGCTCTGAAACATACAAAGAAAACTGAGTTAAAAGAAATATTAAAAGATGCAAATTTTGCAATCGGTACTATCAATACTAATAATATTTCAGAAACAAATTTACTGATGTACAGCACAGCAGCAGTGACAACAGCAGAATTAGATTACAAAATATCAAAGGTTAGAAAAGAGTTTGGAAAACCAAAATGGAAAATTCGATTAGAGCAGAAAATCAATAAATTGCGAACTGATATTAGTAATTTAAAGAATATGAAAGATGGCAAATTGAAAAATGAAAGAATTAAAGAAAATCTAGTGAAAAAATATCATTTGAACACCAAAACTATTGCAGAAGTTAAGGAAGAATTGAAACAAAGGGTTGTTGCAACGTCAAAGAAGATCATTAGATATGAAGGACGTATTACCCAGTATCAGCAAAACTCACAATTTAGAATAAATCAACACATGTTCTACAGAAATTTAATGGGATCTACAACTAGCAATTTAAATGCTTCCCCAGATAAAGATGAAACTTTGGAATTTTGGAAGAAAATATGGGATATTCACGAAAATTACAATGAAAATGCGACATCGATTAAAGAAATTTTTAGAGGAAAAAAGAAGACACAAATGCAAAATTTAATTATTACAAAAGAAATGGTGTTCAACAAATCAAAAAAGGTTAAAAACTGGTCTGCTCCTGGCAAAGATGAACTGCATGGCTTTTGGCTCAAACATCTAGTCAGCCTACATGATAGATTGGCAGATCATTTCAACAATATTATGCAGTCCTCAACAATTGAAGAATGGATGACATCTGGAAAGACATTCTTAATTCTGAAAGATAAGGAGAAAGGAGCAGTTCCTTGCAATTTTCATCCTATAACTTGCCTTCCAACAACATTTAAATTATTAACATGAATTTTGTCAAACTCGATTTATGATTATATATCAAAAAATTCCTTCTACCCAATTGAACAAAAAGGAAATTGTAAAAACTCACGTGGAACCAGGATCAGTTATTAATTGACAAAATGATTCTCCAAAATTCAAAAAGACGCAAAACTAATCTATGTATGGCTTGGATTGATTATAAGAAAGCTTTTGACTCCCTGCCACACAGTTGGATTCAAATAGCCTTAGAAATTTTTGGAGTCAATGAAATCATCAGAAATCTTTTGAAAGAAGCCATGAAATTTTGGAAAACAACTTTAGTATCAAATGGACAAGAACTTGGAGAAGTGAAAATTAGACGCGGAATATTCCAAGGTGATGCATTATCACCATTATTATTTACTATTGCACTCATTCCCCTAACGTCAATTTTGAAGAAAACAACCTTAGGATATGAAGTTTCAAAACAATCTGGGAAAATTTCCCATTTATTTTACATGGATGATCTTAAATTATATGGGAAATCAAAAAAGGAAATTACTTCCCTGGTCAACACAGTTCAGATTTTTAGCAAAGATATTAAAATGGAATTAGGACTAGACAAGTGTGCTACATTAAACATGAAGCGAGGAAAAATTGAGGAAACTGATGGTATAATATTTGAAAATGGAAACATCATCAAGTCCCTTAGCATTAAAGATTCCTACAAATATCTTGGGATACTGGAATCAAGTGAAATATTAAATTCTCAAGTCAAAAAGAAAACGAGTTCTGAATATGCACAACGAGTTCGTAAAGTTTTAAAATCAAAGCTTAATGGTGGCAATACTATAAAAAGCCATTAACTCTTGGGCTGTTCCTGCAATTAGATACACTGCAGGAATCATTGACTGGACACAACCTGACTTGGATACTTTAGACAGGAAAACCCGAAAGTTGATAACTATGCACCATGCTCTCCATCCTAGAAGTGATGTTGATCGATTATATCTTCCAAGGAAAGAAGGTGGCAGAGGACTTCTTCAAGTCAAGCAAATTGTAGAAGAGGAAAAACGAGGATTAAATGATTATGTAAGAAAAAGCAAGGAAAAGATGCTGATTGAAGTTTGCAAGGAAAATATCTTGTAAGTTACTGGGTCAAAACTGAAAACAAAACAAAAATCATAAATCAACGATTTGACAGCTGGAAAAACAAGCCACTCCATGGGCAATACATAAAACAAATTGAAGGAAAAATTTACAATTCCAGAAACTGACAATGGCTTCAAAATGGCTGCATCAAAAAAGAAACCGAAGGGTTAATATTCGCTGCACAAGAACAAGCTTTATTAACTAATGTGATGAAAGCCAGAATTCAACATTTAGGCAACAACAGTAAATGTAGATTATGCAAAGAAAAAGATGAAACTATTGATCATCTTATCAGTGGTTGCAGCAAAATTGCTCAAACTGAGTACAAAAGACGCCATGATAGAGTAGCCAATATTATTCTTTGGAATTTATGCAAAAAATATCAATTCCCAGTTTCCAAAAATTTGTGGGAACATTCTATTGAAAAGGTGCTAGAAAATGATGAGGTCAAAATCCTCTGGGATTTCCGAATTCAAACCGACCGTCATTTGGATCACAACACTCCAGACATAACAATAGTAGAAAAGAAAGATGTTTTTCTAATAGATGTGGCAATACCTGGAGATGCACGAATTGTTGAGAAAGAACTGGAAAAGATCACAAAATATAGGGATCTGACAATTGAACTTTCTCGTTTGTGGAACAAACGAGTCACTGTAACACTTATAGTTATTGGTGCCCTCGGTGCTTTATCTAAGGAATTTGTAAAACACTTTAATAGCTTGGAACTTCATGAGATTTCAATAAGAGACCTGCAAAAAACATCATTACTAGGCACTGCTTATATTTTACCAAGATATTTGGACAATTCTTAGGTCTCTGGGTGAGACTTGAGTTGTTCAATATCTCCAGTCAAAGATGTGTTTTTTATCTTTGTACTGTGTCAAATGTTGATAAATAAATAAATAATAATAATAATAAGTCGTCGATCGTTCATTAACAGCTAGCACACAAACAGCTTATTAAGAACACGGTCCCATACTACAAGTACACACTACAAAGCGTATTACAGTCATCCTCACATAAGCTGTACTGGGATCGCCCATTCACACAGACAAAACTATATATCACAATAGACCTGACACCGATCTAGCACATGAGCTCCAGAAGCAGTGGAGGCAGGACCGAGTATGTGTTGTACCCATCGTCCTGTCCACCACTGGTTTGGTGCCTCACACATTGCAACACAGTCTCAGCACTCTAGGACTTCACAGAAACACTTACGCACAACTCCAGAAGGCTGTGGTACTCAACACAACACGCATAGTTAGGAAATTTATGGACACAAGCACCCATCCCTAACTATTCTTCCACACTTTTTTTTTCCTTGACAAATATGTGCTTTGGTCCTTGACCCGTCATATTGTCTTTGCTGGGGAAACCCATGGTTTGAAACTTTCATGATATAATAGTCTAATAATAATAATTGTTGGGAACGGGTGCATGGCATTGATTGATATTTTTTGTGGAGTCAGAGATGGAGTTCAAAAAAGTTTCACAACCTTGCCTGAGAAAGTGACTGAAGCTTGTGTTGTTTCAGTTGTTAATGTCTTTAAAGTCTTTTAGTGATGTAGATTCTGAAATTTCAGCTCCAGGTTTCTTCCTTGGCATAGAATAAATATTTGATAACCATTTTTTTTCTTCCCCACTTTCCTGTTTGTCGAGCAATCAGTTTCGTAAGGCTGCATAGAAAATATGCTTCATTATCTCGTTTATAAAGATGACAAAGACCCAGTCAACAAGACTTTATGATTTTTACCAATGAAGGAAGGAACATGGCTTACAGACAACAAAGTTTCAGGAGATCTACAGTCCCTGAATCCAAGTTTTACATAAGCAGAAAAGCAGCGCTACTTGTTAGTAATTATTTAAATCAGTATGTAACTTAGAGTCAACGTCTCTATTCACTGCAGTGATACCAAGATAAGACAATAGAATTTGAAGAACGACTTCCCACATTTGTTCAAATAGCTTTTTTTTTTAGATCAGTCGAGTGACAATTCCATCCAATGAGCCTTTCTCAATTTGGTATTTTTTGTTTTAACTCGAATAGGAACTGTTGGTGTAATGAACTTTCATCGTGTGATTATAGAGAAGGAATATATCCACATTCTGAATCACCGAAAGTCTTATGTAACTGAGTTCTAAGGGCACTGTGTTGTCACTTTTAACACAGTCACAGTGCAGTCACTGTAAAGGGTTTTTGGCTTCGTTATTATCGTTTATTAGTCCTTTCGCACAGGCCCACATTGCCTAAACAATTATCTGTAAGATTATAGAGACATCTATAGTGCAACCAACGTATGATGGCAATTGAATCGACGCCCAATGGCCATGACTAAGCAACCGTAGCCTCTCATATAGGGTTCAAAGAAATACTACATTGAAACACCATTTCTTTTAAATGAGAAAAATTGAATTAAAGTTTATTTATGATAAATTATTGATTAAATGCTTACAGAATAAATGGTTCTCTATAGTCATTTAGTTTTTGTTTTTTGTTTTTTTGTTTTGAATAATTTCTCGAGCTCGCTCTACAATATTTTGAGGGAAACTGTCAATTAAAATCAGCATCTGTGCTTTGAGGCGCGGCTGTTTCTGATTGGCTTAAAAATAGGTACGTCATGCCATTGGGCGTGGATTCAATTGCCGTAATATGTTGGTTGCACTATATGTACAGCATTTAATTATCAAAGATAATGCTTCCGCTTTGATGTTCCCTTGCCTAGATGATTTTTCAGAGTGATGTTTCCTTTTAAAGATTTTCTTTTTTCTTTTCATTTAAATTTAACGTGTGTTAAAATTGTGACATTAAAAGAAACAAGAGAACCGACACACATAAAAAAAAGTAAAAAGGACAGATTTCGTAATAAATTGGGTGCTTATTTTTATAGCCCAATTTAAAACTTAAGCACTGTTATTTACATCTCCATCCCCTTATTCTCAGAAAAATGACCTCCTGAACCTTTTCTACAATGGCTGAACTGATTCCCTTAGCATTTCCTACGATGCTTAATGAAGGCTCTATTTACACCATGAACATTATTATTTTTATCTTCGCCTCCCACCTCATCCCTTGAAATTGATCCTTCTTCACTGTGTGATAGATACCTGAACGTAGAACTAGTTAAGAAATATTTATTTTATCTTGATGAGTCTTCAGTTACTCGTATATATACACAACATGGCCGTAATTAAACTGACACGACTCAAATCCATCTGTAGTTCGATCGAACAACAGGAATGGCATCAAATTAGGTGGGGAGACTAATGACGACATGAGAATAAGGATTCCGTGAAAAAAAAAAAAAAGATAGTTCCAAAAGTCGCTGTTAGGGGGAAATGTGGCGCTGTTGCAGCCTATATAGCAGAGAATTTGCACACAACGCAGATAAAAATTCGCAAATTCTCGCAAATTTTCGGCTACGCAGGCCACAACAGCCCTAGTAATTCGAGCCACAACAGAGGGGACCCGTAGTACTGGACTCGCCTGTGGAGTAACGCGACAACTGGATTTGACGTATGCCACGGTATGGAAAGTCTTTGTAAAGTTATCCACTTCTATCCATACAAGACCAGCCGAGTACAGCAACTCTCACATCTGTCGTCAGAATGTAAGTCGACGATGCTTGGTCTTCTTCCGACCACGTCCGTTTATCGGAAACTATGCAGGCTGGACTTATGATTATTTATAATTCGCATGTGCCAGGCAATGCTAAACGAAATGAGGCGTATAGATGCAAAAGGGACATTATCCACTTTTTAAAAAACTACAGAAACAAAGAAAAACTTATAATTACTCATACAGTGGTACAATTCCTGATTTCTGTTCACTCACTCATGAACATTTGACGATAAAGGTGAAGTCTACAATTTCCAGTTAGAAAAATCATAAGAAGTTACTGAAAAGTTACTTACTGAAGTTACAGTAAATTGGATTAACAAAAAATGGATAATGTCCCTTTTGCATCTACACGCCTCAAATGTCATCCAAATGGCCGTGTTCCGCGCTTTTCTCATTGCGTCTAATGAAGCCATATTTGAGGCCGAAATCGCTAATATAAGTAAGATTGCATTAGCGAACGATTACCCATTGTCGTTTATAAAAGCAACAATAAGGGATCCCATAAAGAAATTGTATAATCCACACTGCTACGCAAGCAAACTTAAACCCTTCATTTACATTTCGATCCAATATATTCCCAATCTTTATGCCCACAAGAAGAGGATGTGAAAGAGCTATGATATCGGAATGGTTTCAAAAAGGTAAAACACTCTAATGCAGTTTGTTAACCTCAATAAGAATTAAAGTGCCTGAACCCAACAACATCCGAAAAAAAAACTGTATAAATGGAAGCAAATCTTTAGATTACGATTGTCTGTACATAGGAGAATCCCGTCGTCCATTGGAAATTAGCCTAAAAGAGCACGGTAGAGCGATTAAAAATGGTAATCTCGCATATAACACGGCAGCGCACATGTATAATACAGGGCACGTGTTGGATTTATAATCTGTCCAAAGACTGGTGGCCTCTGAACCTATCCTCCCCCACTTCGCACCGCCACGCCCACAAGCAATCAGTCGACGCTAAAATCCTACCATCGGCATTTCTTCTTCCTTTTTCATCTACTGGGCCTTTTTCTATAAAACTACGTTTTTTTTTTAAACTGTTACCTTTACTTAATTTTTATTACAATTATTAAATTCCATATATTAATCCTTGCAAAAAGAGTCCAAACACGGTGCAATTCTGATACTTCTAAGCATTTTAATGGCCAGTGGATTAAAACATCGTTTATATTTTTTACCATTAAAAATGCTTTAGAAGTATCCCAATTGAACCGTGTTTGGACTCTTTTTGCAAGGATTAATATGTAGAATTTAATAATTGTAATAAAAATTAAGTAAAGGTAACGATTTAGAAAAGCGTAGTTTTGTAGAAAAAGCCCAGTAGATAAAAAAGGAAGAAGAAATGCCGATGGTTGGATTAGCGTCGACTGATTGCTTGTGGGCGTGGCGGTGCGAAGTGGGGAGGATTTGTTCAGATGCCACCAGTCTTTGGACAGATTTTAAAAAATTGTTTCATTTTTGGTCGTGAGTTTGAGGGAAAACATGCGTAAATTTAAGGAGTCTTTGTTGATATTGTGCAAACGACCTTACAATAATAAATTATCAGTTGATGCTGCTGAACTTAAGTTACTAATTTTTTTCCCTTCCTAAGAAATTTTGACTCTGCTGTTCCCTTGAATAATTTTATTAAGTGTTTAGCGTTGTCTTATGGTGCTACTTAACTTACCCGTATTACCTTTTATGTAATGGTAAGATCGGGTTGTCCTTCTAATTTACATGTTAATTTTTATTGGTGTATTGTCTCTATCCTGGCACTTGTGGACTTGACCATATCGATGGTGAATGGTCATAAATTCCTTAAATTGTGATGATCTGTCCCCTGTCTCCAATGCGTTGAAGAAGGGATCTGAAAATGTCCTAAAACTACTACATGTTAGTTTTTTTAATCTTGTCATTTTTTTTTTTTTTTGTAATTCATCACTTCATAAATTTTAACTGAACACGTTAAATTTTATTTTTGATATTAATATTATATTATTATCTGAAAATTACGAAAATTATCATCAAAATACTATAATCTTCATATATTTTGTTCTTTGGATTAAAATATAATTGAAACTCTGATTGCTTATCTTCCAGATTTATCGATTTTTTTTTTTTTTTTAAATGCAAGTCAGTTATCTCGAAAACGGAATTTTATTTTTGATTTATAGAACTTTTTTATCGAGGATTTTGTAATTGGGTTAAGTATATTACAAAAATTACAAAAATTGATGTTTTATTTAAAATAATTTAATATTATTTTACAGGTAAGTATTAAGGGGAAGTTAAAGGCTTTCTTTCGGTATTCGAGTCCTCAATAATTTATCATATCTCAAACACTATTACAGATAAAAATCTAAAATCTTGAAAGGGGGGGGGGGGATAAATAAAAACAAAGTGTAGCCTATTTTTCCAGTACTTTATGAATCATCCTGTACAGTAATTCTTTGTTTTAAGATGCTGTCATTCTTTGGGGACTGTAATCAAATGAAATAGAACTATATATTATTATTATTAGCGACCCATTTGGGGTCTATTGTGATATCGACCAAAATCGGTAATTATTGCGTTTGTCCTGTCCGTCCTTCCGTCCGTCCGTGTTTGTCCACCCCTAACAACTCTCAAACGGAAGATCGGATCGACAAACGGATTTCACCATCCTATTCAGAGGCCAAAATATTGTAGGAATGGGGTATTTTCAGGGGCCAACGTCCTCCCATGTTGGAAATATGTTGTACCCCCCCCCCTAAAATTCCCGAACGAAAGATCGGATCGACAAACAGACTTCACTATCATGCTCTGAGGTCCAAACACAACGCGAACGTAGGAATAGGGTATTTTCAAAGGCCAACGACCCCCCTCCCCCCATGTTCGAGATATTTGGCATTATTTTCATTGGAATTCCTCTATTAGGTTAGAAATGCAACCATATGATTTCAGTTGTCGGCTATAGCTTGATGCTTAACATCTCGGATTCATACACTGAAAGTTGTCGGTTCAAATCCATATATCTACTTTCTTTCTTATTTTCCTAATTTTTTTTTTTTTTTTAAATCCTATTTTGTTTTTGTTTTTATTTTTTCTTACGTTAATGTACTTTCTTTTATTTTATGAGTCTCTCTTAAATTTACACTTTAGCACAACATTATATTCACTTGTTATTACTATCTTTTTGAATTCGGAGTCTCTTTGATGGTTAATGAGGCAACAGAATTTTAACAATATTGTTTGAAGAAGAAAAAATGACACAGTTGCAGTCTTTGAAAATATTTGAACAAGAAAATTTAAAAATAAGTATTGCGTTTTTGGAAAACAAATCCTAATGAATTTAGATTTTTTATTAACAATATCTCTAAATTAAATGTAAGTGCATAAAAATTAATCATACTATAGAAATGTTTGGAAATTGCATTTCCCCCCCACCATTTTTCCGGAATTTTATAATTTATCTACTAAAATGCTTAAGAATTGAATTTTAGGAGTCAAAATTGGTAAGTGGATTTCAAATCAACTATTTTAGGTTTCTATACAGAACGTAGCTCACAGCAGGAGAAGCCTTAAGTCTCCATTCTGTCTGTCCGTCCGTCGCGAGACATTCATATACTCGAGACATGAAAAAAGCCAAGATTACCTCATTGTCATTACGAACTCGTTTCTAGCTTATGTGTTTTTCAAGTTATAGGTCTCCTCTAGAATTTGATCTTATTCAATAAGTTTTATTAAAATCTGGTGTCAATAAAAATTATTTCTTCATTTTTTAATATTGACTTCAACTAAAATTATTATATAAATTAGTTCTACGAAGTCAATTTTCCTTTTCTCTTCTTGAAATAAAACAAAGATGGTCTATTTTTATTGGGATCTCCCAAATAGGAGGAAATTTTAAAAATATATGTTAATTTTACAAAATTCACTTTATTTCTTAACTATTGGGAAGGAGAAAGTTTTCTTTTCCCATGAAAAGGCTTGAGGAAGAACGTCCGGTAAGGAGTTCGAAGTATTGCCGGTATGAAGTTGTGGAGTACTTAAGAAATAAAGTGAATTTTGTAATTTATGTGGTTATCGTGGAGAATTAATGTAGGCCTATATGTAACGTCAATTCACTAAATGAACTCTACAAACATAAATCTCCAAACGGCGGCAATATTTCATGACTCAACGTCTTATTTTCTCAAGCCTAATACCATGGAAGAGGGATCCATTACCCTCCTTCCCGCATCAAAATTAAAATAAAATAAAAGCAAAAGTACAAACAAGAATTCTAAATTAAAACAAACAAAATATGGATTCTATTAACAATTGAAAACGTGAATCGTATTGACAATAATGATCACCCTTTCGCTCTTTTGTTTACTTAGATTCCATTAAAAGTCCTAAATATTTTCTTAAAAGTTCATTTTTTTTTTTTTTTGAGATTTATGTTTGTAGAGTTTTTTTAGTGAATTGATTTAATAAAGGCGTTCATGCTAGAAGATTTTGTTAATGTATATGTAGGGTAAAGTGACCAAATGTCGGCCACATCCTACAAATAACCAGAAAATAAAAGATCTGATGACTTAGTTTATATGATTGAAACAAATTTTTAGATTTATTGCAATTTTAATGAAATAAAGAAGTATGGCATTACGAAAAAATACCTATTATTAAGTTAACTATGCATTAATTACTATAACCTTACAATGTGACCAAATGTCGGCCAGGGGATGACCAAATGTCGGCCAGTTAACATATGCATCAGTTAAACATTGCTGTTCACAGGAATTTATTTAAAAAAATCTCATTTTAACATTTAAAATGCAAGTTTAAGGAAAAAATATTATGAAAATGTTTATTTTCTTCTCTTAGTTAGATTTTGGGAGTTTTCTTTCTTCTTCTTCAACTCTTCTTTCTGTTGCTGTTTTTCGATTTCTCTTTTTTTAGTTGTTCTCTTTCTTCAAAGCAGCTGCTTTAAGCCTATTTTCTCTTTTTTGTTATTTGTAGCTCTTCCTTTTCTTTCTTTTCTTTTGCAGCTTTCAGTTTCATTTCATATACCACATCTGATGTTAATATAAAATGTTTATTGTAAGTAATTTATTGTATTTATTGTAACCTTATTTCATCCTTGGTACGAAAGTGTTTTCTAGAATTTATAAAACTTAATATGCTTAATAATACAATTCTTTGCTCTGATCGTTTCAATGTGCAATAGCCTAGCCTATAGTGGAAATATTGCATTAATAGATGAAAAGAAATTAATTTTCCTATGCATTTTCTAGCCAAATTGTCCTTCTCCATCCCATAATTTCCTTGGCAGTTAAAAGGGCGTTAATACTAATATTTCTCTTTTTTAAAAATTATTTTATGGCTATGCCTCTGTGAATTCGGAAAAAAAAAAAACTAGGAATTTCCTAGTTAAGTCGTCAGATCTAGGCTAGGCGTTGAACCTCGAATACTATCCTCTATTTAAATATATCATATTTTTTTTTATAAAATTAATTTCTTTTCAACCTACGTATATTCTTATATTCGAAAAGAAGCATAGGCCTATTGATCCTATTAATAGGCAAAAACTGTACGTACGGATGTGGGTCGGTCAGTGTGTTTGTATGTCATCTCAATAGCGAGACACAGTATTTAAGGTTCCGATAAAGTGGTCTTTTGGAAATTGGAGTCTTCGAAAACTTATAATATCTTGAATACTATTGTAATTAAAAATCTAAAACTTTCTACAATAGAAGAGAAAACATTGAAGTTTCAAATATTAAAATTCTTTTTAAATTATAATTGATAGTTTTAATAATAATAGCAACCAAACTTACGATAAAAAAATGTTTTAATGTTAACTTTTCGGAAGATCTACCGGTAATTTTTTATATTAAAACCTTAAATATAATTCAGAATATAATTTTGTTTTAACTGTAAAAGTTATTTTCTTATTTTATCAATACTTTTTTTTTAAAAAAAATAAAATGATTTCAAACTTTATGAACTTCGAATTTGAGAATTTTTTTCAGCTTTCCTATTAATTTTGATTGAAAACTGACTCACCCAACATGAAGTAATAGCATTTATGAATCTTGTAACAATTTTTATTTCCCAAAAAAAACGTATATTTTTTGAAAAAAATATGGATAAAATTTCTTCTATTTTCGGCCATAGAAAAACATTTCCAAAACCCGCCGTCAGTTGGTGTGGCGATCGAGATCGGAATTTGTCAACTTGCTGGAAGGGGTAATTTTCGGATTAAGATAATCTTGCAAAAGAGTTTTTGCAGATTAACTCTTGGGGTAAGTCTTTTCCACTGAAATGGAAAGTGCAAGCAGATATCTCTCCAAAAAAAAAAAAACTGGAAAGCGTTTCCCCTTCAAAATAAAGAAAAAATGCAAAAGGAATAAATTTGTTGTACAAACTGTCAAATTTTTGTTGTACATATTTTTATCATTATTAGTGTTTATTTTGAATTCACGGTAATTGTAAAAAAAAAAAAAAGTTAAGAAATGAGATCTCACTTTAGCTAATTTGCAACAAATCGTTTAGATTTGTATTATTTTTTTAATAATAAAATATAAAACTGTAAATTAACTTCACAGTAAATTGCGTTTACTAATCAAACATAACCGTCACTAACCAGTAGATTCAATGCAACATAAGATAAAAGAAGATACAGTATTTATGTTCTGTTTCTTAACATGTCAAATTGCATTGTGTTTTCAAAAAGTTTTATTAATTTTTTTTTTAACTAAACCAATTGTCAGAATAGTTTATTATAGTAACGACAAACTAGTTCACTTCTGCATCTGTACATTATCTGACCGCTATTTCAGAGAATGACTTGATAAAAAAAAAAAAAAAAAACTGCTCCAAATGTATTGATTAATAGTGTT
>JAFIDM010078454.1:0-16440 GCA_023159025.1 Thereuonema tuberculata | reverse complement strand
ATATTTAAATTTCTCAAAATCAAGATATTATATATTTCATTAGCAAACTAAAAAAATATCGTGAATCTAGGGAGTCTGATGATGACTGTGGTTTCAGTAAATATAGACAGTTTTGAGATGTCTTGAACTTTCCTAATATATTATTGAAGTTGAGAAATGGAACCTCCCATTTCTTTCCCCACTCAACGTCAAATATATCTCCGTTACGAGACCTGCTTTATTCATTCGGAATACTTCCAACTGATGATCGCCTTATAGCGTGAAACAGGCTTGTCTTGAGTTGTGAGTTTAAACATTGGTCTAAAATTTCAATTGAAATAGAGACTTTTTTTGGGTTAATTTTTTTTCATAATCCAACCTAGAATTGGAAACTGAATTACTGATAAATCAATAATAAATGATTAAATGGAGAAAAAGAAATAAGAAGTAACGATTGATATTTGCTCCAAAAAAGTGTTTCATAAATTTTGGTTAAATATCTTTGCAAAATAATGCAATAATTCCTTCTTGTAATAGTAATTATTATAAAAATTGTTCAGTTGTTTTTAAATCTTTACTTCAACTAGCAACTTCATGCATTATATTCTCGAATAATAATTACCTTTAAGGTATTTGCTTTGTAGCTTATTTGCCTCTTACTATGAGTCTCAGAAAAAAAGGATAAAAATAATCAGGCAAAAAATATGGTTTTAGTTTGCAAACGAAACCAAAGCAATCCCAAGGATATTTCGTTTTCTGCCACTTCCTTTAGAGATGAATTTACCGGAGACTTTAACTTCTATTGTTCTCACCTGTACAAGTCACGAGGGTGCCATTAAGGTATAACTGATGCCTGTTCAATTTGTAGTTTGGACTACACAGGTGGTGACAATGAAGGTGGAAACCGCAGCTACTAAAGTAAAGCGAGATAAATTCCCGTGAACCCTCTTCACTATAAACTTTCGTTATCCATTTCTATTTAAAATCATTGTGTGCATCGTTCCATTCAACCATCATTCCATATTTTACAACGTTTTTTTATGCTTTAACAAAGCATTCATGTGTAATTACAATATATCTACCATATGCACGAATCTTATCTATCTCATCAGGATGCGTTTGTGCTGCAGAAAAATCCTTTCATTAGCACTACGCTTTGCTACCATTCCTGAAATGTATCACCAAAACAGGGCAAAATATTGAGAATAGACGGAATATTATCAGAACGACGTGGAGACTTGTTCTCACCAAAAGAGACGAGGACAAGACTGCATGTTTACTTAGTGGAGCTCGTGTCGATGCTGCGTGATATGATTCTCAAGTTATTTTCGCTGTTGCGCATGGGCGCGAAGAGACCTTGTATGTGGCTGAACGGGTTACATTTTCATAGAAGCGAACCAGGGAATTCGTGAGATCGAAGTGATGAACGAGGATTGACTTTATTACATAACAAAACTAAATGGAATTTTTCCAACATGTACAAGGAAAATAAAAGTAACAATTCATGTCTATTGCTTGTCAACAGAGTGGACTTTTGAACGGCCGTTTCATCATTGTTATGAATCATCAGCCAACCTTTCTGAGCTTGACATCGAGGTGGTGAGTTTGGCTGACGAGTCATAACAATGAGGAAACGGCTGTTCCAAACTCCACCCATTGTTAAGCTATAGTCAAGAATTATTGTTTTTATTTTCCTTGTGCCTGATGAGAAAATTCCCTTTTTTTTAAAAAAATGCCTAATGCACATTAAACTGTATTTCCTAACTGAGAATTTTCTCTGCTGAATATGTTTAAGCACGAAGTAGTTGTACCAAGTCCCGTTGATCGTAACTGCTTTTCTACTAAAAAAATCTCTTCATGTTAATTTCTTTTCATGACTGCAAGGAAATCAAGATTTTCTAAAGTAGCCATGATTATCAAGTTGAAGGATTTTTTTTTTTAATTCTATTTAATTTCATATAAATAGGAAGGAAAAAGAAAAGCACTTACAAATATTTTAAATTTTTTGTGAAATTTTCTTTTGAACTTTATTTTGAAAAATACGGTTTTATATCTAGATATGACCGTCAATGAATAATTTATCTTATATTTCAGACTTTGGCAAACTTAAAATCTCGATTCATGAAGGTATATAGTATTTAAATTCTTTATGGTATTTATGGCAAAAATTATTTCTTTCTAAAATTAAAATATTAAAATATAATCATTAATTTAGAACTCAAATAAGAAAACAAATAAGAGAGTTACGTAATGTTTCTTGTTATGTAACATTCGAACTGTAATGTTTCCTATTAAACTAAACAAGAATAAACTGTTTAAGGTCCTGACTCAAGCAATTGCAGGTGACTTCGAACTTTCAATTTCTTTTATAGATTTCTTTTTCAAATGCACCTGAAAATTTAAAAATGAACTTGTGAAGCAACTGGGATTTACATTTTTTTGTTTTTAATTTTCAAAATATTCTACAATTACATACATACATACATAGCCTGTATGCCCTGTTCCACAAGTGTGGGTCTAGGAAGCCAGATGCCAGCCGCCAGGCCGGATCTGGGCGGAACAGAATCTCTGTTCCGAGAATTTCAAGGGGAGAAGATACTGAGGTGCTTTCCCAGAGCTAACCCTCAGGACGCCATTACGGAATGACGTCATACCGAAGAGAAAGCGAAGAAGAGGCTGACACACAGGAAAGGAAATTGAAACAGCCATGCCCTTGCCGGGATTCGAACCCAGGAACTGGCGCACTGGACGCCACGGCTGGCCGCCGCCGAGACCGCACGACCACGCCAGCACGGCTATTCTACAATTACTTAAATTAAAATTCAAAAACAGTCAATTTTTTTATTTTGGTGTTTACGAGATATTATTCGGTATTTTCAACTCAAAAAAAAATTGACAAAAACCTGAAATGATAAAATATTCGTAAAATAATGTTTTGTATTTAAAATAGTTATTATTGGTGCAATAGTTAATTTTTTAAATAGTAATTTAATAAGTAATTTAATCTCTCACAATTTTTAAAGGAAAAAAATATTTTTTAAACATTATCTTTTCCACTAACAATTTGACAGTTTGAGAGAGGTGGACTGCAGAGACAGTCTGGTAGTGTTTAGTGACGAATCGAGATTGGACATGGAGAACCATCGTAGTCGTTTAGAGAAGCACTGGAAAGCTCACTAATTCGGACTTCATTAGTGAGCGACACACCGCCAGGACTGTGACGTCATGGTGTGCGGAGTCATCTCCTATGATTCTTCTTTGGTATGATTAAGGAGAACATTGATGGCTCAGGCTGGGCGCACACGCTCCAGACAAATCATCTCGAGACATTCCGCTTTGCGCCTATGCGGTTTTTAGCTATCACTCATCACGAGGTTTTATGAACTGAGACTTCGTTGCATTCGGTGAAAACGGTTTCTTTTTTTGAAATTATGGAAATAAATCTAGACATACTGTTGTTTTGGTTCAGGCTGGGCCTATAGTATGCAATTATCAGTTGAAAGATCATTCTAAAAAGTATGTTATTGGCAAAGTATGCGATGAAATAACGATGGAAATGAATGCTTTCGGTTTGCAGTAAAATGTTATTATTATTATTTATTATTATGATTATATTTAAAATAAAAAAAATTATGTTCAAACTAAAACAAACTGTTATTATGTTCTACAAATGAGATGAAAGTGTTAGGAAACAAACATTTAGAGAAAAGAAAATCGTGATTTAAATGATTTGTTCCCAAAGACAAAAACAAAAGCAGATTTTTTTTTTAAAAAAAAATATCTTAGCCAATAAGAAAAAGAAGGCAATGCTTATGTTTTATTTTATTAAAATATTTAATAATTATTAGAAACGGTTGGTTTGTATCTGATACGACCTTGTAACATGTATATAACACTTTTTAAATTATAGAAAATGAAGTTTCTGCATCTAAGTTCATATTGTTCATTCCGAAAGGGCTATCCTATTTTGTAATGGAACACTGCCCTGATTAGAATGAAAAAAAAAATCATATATTTACTACGAATAGCGTGTGCTCTGTTACTTTCTTGCTGGAGGTTTCGAACATTTTGATCATTGTCATCTTCACAAGCAGCTCCTAATGGATATTTGATAGTTTCTCTCCTTTGAAGAACGCAACAAGAAAGCGTGATCTTTTCAGCCTTTTCTGATAATACTAACATCATTGTTTCAAACTCTCGAAATTTTCTTGCAAGAATAACAAACGCACACTCGACGATTCGACATGCTCTAGATTCTAGAGCATATTTGAGTACAAATATTTTAGTTTTAAGAATAAAATGCTAATTATATATTTTTACTACATTTATTGTACATAGTATGTACATAGTTCAAATGAAATAAAAACAAATAAAATATCATGGATCCAAGACGCTCTTGGGCCGCATCAAAACGCCTTACGGGCCGCGGGTTGCCGACCGGTGGTCTTTCGCTTTGCACGTGTCAGGGCATTTTTTGGAAAAGGTCCCATTAAATTGGGGTTCAGAGGATACGGTTCGTCCGCAACGAATTCATATGGAAGATTCTACACTTTTTGTGGACCCAATTTTCAAGACGCTGGCAGATTCAGCTTATTTTATAAAAGACATGTCCAAACTGTGAAAATACGGTTGTCATTGATTATTCCATAGTCGCCCACATCAACAACTATAAATTTACCAACAGTTTTAAAGTAAAGATGTCACGCACTCTTTCGAAAGTTTGATGTTTTGTTTCTCAATTTTTTTTAGTGATTAACTCTAATCAATAGTCAAAATACAAATAAATACTTATTTTTGTAAAACTAAAGAATTTCTTTTCATCTCCTAATTCATCTAAAACGTGTTGAGTTTCTTTTTTGATTAATAGGATGAACCCAAAACGAGCGATCTGGCCTTTCCTCTTCTAAACATAACAAATAATAATAAACAATCACAACCACTTGTTCATCACTCGCCATATTGACTCAGAATGAAAGACATTCACAGACATTCGCAGGAAGTCTAAAGCAAAATATTTTGACACAGACATGTTTTACTTGAGTTAATTTGTCGCTGACGTTTTGTCAGCTCTGGTGTGCGGCCAGCCTCAGCGTTCCTTTCAGGAGATTCTGCTGCCTTATGTCCTTCCCTTCCTTGAACGGCTACTGGAGTACATTTTCGAGTTTAAGATAATGCTGAAAAATACAGCATGAGTTTCCCTGGACTGTCTCCGTGCAGTTGACATCCTTACTTGGCCCATAGGGTCTCAAGACATGTCGCCAATTGACCATCTAAGTGTAAGAGCGATCTGAGCGGCATTTGCAACAACTATGGGAGGATCTTTCGCAAGATAGCAAGTAGAGATCTGTATGATTCCATACCAGGCCGTATCGCATCGTGTATCTCCGCTAGGGACGCTCTGACATAGTAGTAAAGCAACTATTGATCTGTAGTGCTGCAGTGAATAAAAGGCCAATTTCCTCTGACATTACAATCAGTTATCTGTATCATCATTTTCATTGTTTACCAACTATCGTTCTATTTCGACTGATGCTTCTAGGTGTCCTATTGTTTTTGGCAATGAGGGTATATTTGTCCCTTATCACATCCTGTATTTATTATGCTGATTCCATTTATTTATTGTAAAACAGAACTGAGCATGAAGCAATTGTAGAGACATGAAGTCAATTTTGATGGATTGGAAGCTGTAGAGTTCGAAAGAAACATTCTCATATTTTAAGTGCGATTGAAAACTTAAAGACGTCTAACATTTTATAAATTAAACTTTTGAATAATTTATCTTTTTAACTGGTATTTAAAATGAGTTATATTGATTTTGCTACGGATTAGAAAACAGCAGAACAAATCTCATGATTTCTTTTCCATACTTTTATCAAATAGTGAAAATCAATATTTAAATATAATTGTGAACATAATCATTGCCTCACTATTTTTAAAACTGATTAGATGAAATTTAATTTTAGAAGGTTCCAAAACGTTTCATTCAATTCCATGATAAGACCTTTAAAAAGCTTTGTAGTCTTTGTAATGTGACTATGGGCGAAGTTACTGCAAACAATCGTCTGCAGACGATTCCTGAACAATAGGACACGAAAGACCTCGTCTAATTCTCTTTTAACGATGTGGGAAAAACCCCAGATCTCATTTATCTTTATTTTAGAGCCACAAAAATGAATAAAATGGGAGAAATCATTTTATTAAAATCGTTAAAAATTTCATTCGATTATTTAAAAAAATTGCATTGAATATTTGTATTAAATTCCATCAATGATTCCTTTAAAATAATGAATTGAATTTTAAATTAATTTGGAATATAGATTTTTTTTGCGCCGCTTCTTTTACCTGAACAGCCAGTATCTGATTATAACTGCAAAAAAGGAGATAGTAACATTAGTAGAATTAAAATACAAAAGCAAATTGTATTTATTCACACAAACGAAAACATTCCAATTCAGTTAGATTTTCAGTGAATAGAAAGTAGAATTGAAAACAATCAAAACGAAAATGTTGTATTAACTGTAAATTTTCTGTTTTGATTACAAAGTTATTGTCTTATTATGAGCAGATAGAACAATCTTTTCATAATAGAATTCACTCTTTAAGCAGCAAATAGATATTTAATACAATATTTGTATAGTGTTTAGATATTTAACACAAATTTTAAAATTTGAGGAAGTTGAGTATTATTTGCATTAAGCAGCAAGTAATTGCATTAAATGCGAGCATTGTATCCAGTCCTTCTCATCTTGGTCACGTTAGTTGGTTGTATTTCTTTTATCAGGTATCAATCTTATTCCTTCGAATCGTTTCATTCCATATCTTGAACCATAAGAGGCTTCTGAGAATAGAGAGATTAAATATAATGTTAAGATGATAAAACAATGGAGAAACAGAAATAAACATGAAGTTACAGACACAACTTTAAGAGTACTTTCAATAATCATCTTGCAGTAATATTATTTGAAAAAAAGTGCGTATTTTGGTCATCTTAATACTTTCCTTAATATTTCGTCCACTCAATTGATTATGTATTTACTTTCTAATACCTATTAGCCAATTACGTGTCTCATTTTACCTGTATTAACATTGAATTGAATAATAAGTGAATTTCATGCAATTAGTGATTATTTTTTTATTTATTTTTAGTTTGTTATTTATTTTTGTGATGGAGGTTTTGTATCTAATTAATTGAACTTTTCTTTTGTCTGCAATGCTTAAGTAATTCTTAAGTAAATATACAAATTATAAAATTGTTTCTTTTTCCCAATAACTTTAAGAATGATATTTTGCTATCACTAGAAAGATATTATAACTCATTAAAGAAATATACTCAAAAAACTTAATAATTAGACGGACCCTAGGGTTCACCAAGCCCTCTGCCAAACGGTACCGGGGTTATTACTCGGGGGTTAAAGAGGGGGTGTCGAGCAGACCATCTGACCTCAACTAGTCCCGTTGGCCGAGAATCGCTGGGATCCTAAACCTCTCGCTCATCCCAGGGCCTGTATAGTCTGTTCTCTTACAGTTCAACAGTAATCTCTTACAGAATAATCTCAGAGTTATAATGTAGAATTTAATCTCTAAATGTATTTCAATATTTGCTTGATTTCTGTGATAAGAACTTCTAGGAAGTTTCTGTAATTTCTGTGTGTTTCTAGGAAATAAAACTCTTCATTCACTTCTCAATATCTCTAGAAAACAGAAGAAACAATTGCTGTATTCCGAAAACTTCTTCAAATATAAATGAAGGAAAAAAATAAGAAAATGCCTGAAATACCTACAAAACTTAAGTTTTAAATTGTTAAAGCAAAAAAATATACTGAAAAGTGAATTATTAAGCAGTTTCCTCTGATAGAATGATTTCACACAAATCGTTTTAGAAATACAATAAAAAACAAACAATATAAAGCAAATTTTATCAAATTTTAATTTGAAATCTGTTAAAAAGTATAAAATATAATGCACATAATAAAATAAGATGAATACTATAAACTTCACGGACAACTAATAAAGATAGAACATTCCCGACTGAGTGCTTATCTTGGAAGAAGAAAGGAGATGAACACTATAAAAATCTAACTATTTCGCTGCAGATGCCAGCGATATCCATAGATTTTTAGAGTGTTCATCTCCTTTTAGTATTATTTTTTAATTATTTAATGAAACTATTTATCAGTAGATTTTACACTGTTTTAAGATGTGAAATGTTTTAAATACCCTGTATTTAAAGAGTTTGATTAAATTTCGAATTTGGTCAATAGGGAATATTTCCAGAAAACGATGTTTGCAAGAAAAACTCATTGTCACGGAAGAGGAATTATCTAAAGAACCACTGATGTCTCAAGGTCCTGAATCGAGCAAACCTTTTATTTCTTTTACATATTTCTTTTTCCAGGGCATCTAAAATTCTGAAAATTTAAATATAAGCTTATGAAGCATGTGAGATTCATATTTTCATGTTTTTAATTTTCAGAATATTCTATAGTTAATTAAATTAAAATTCAATAACAGTCAATTTTTTGGTGTTTTTGAGGTATTTGTGGTGTTTACTCGGTATTGTCAACTCAAAAATACTTGCCAGAAACTTGAAATGATAAAAAATTTCCAAAATGATGGTTTGTATTTAAAATATTTATTATTAGTATAACTGTTAATCTATATTACTAAAATCTTTTATTTCTCTGTCTGTCTGTCTTTCTGTCTGTCTGTCCGGCGCAATTTTCTGAGAGAATGGAAAATAGAAATAATTTTTACAATGAAACATCCGCGACAGGAATCGAACCTGTAACCTTCTGATCCGAAGTCAGATGCCTTATCCATTAGGCCATAGGGACTACAACTCTCTTCATATGGTTTTTTGACTTATATCTCCTTTCCTTTCCCCCATCAATAAGGAATGTATTCAATCTTTTTTTTGAATCTCAAGATTGTTTATTTATTTCACATCAGTCAGTTTATTTGTAATTCGAAACTGACAATTAGAACGATAATTGCCGAAACGTTGCAATATTTTAAATATTCTTACTTAACCAAATCCTATGTGATATTGAAAAATATGTGGGTGTACACGCCAGATGTTGAAGTAAAGAAAACAGAGTCAAGAAAGAGAGAAGCACTCATTTTTTGAGGTGGAATACCGAAAAAATCACTATTTGCAACTCAAAAACCACCAATAAATGTAACTCAAACGTCACTGAAAAGTGACAATTATAATTAAAATGAGAGTCAAAAATGAATGAAGCGATACTTCTATTAGATAGAATACTGAAAAATCACTATCTGTAACTCAGAAACCATCAATATTTGGAACACAAAAGCCACTGAAAAGTGCCACTTAGAATAAAAAAAGAGACTCAAAAAAGAAAGAAGCAGTATTTCGATTAGATAGAATACTGAACTCTATTGTAACTTAGAAACCACTGAAAAGTATCATTTGTAATAAAAAAAAAAGAGTCAAGAAATAAGAAGCAGTATTTTGTGTATAAGAAGCAGTGTGTGTGTGTTTTTTTTAATAAATAAAAAATTGTTTTCCGTTACATAAGGGAGGCTTCCGCAGCGAAGCGACGGGTAGCCGACTACTTTTTTAAAAAAAATATTTAATCTCAGAAAATTTGAAAAAAAAATTTTTTTGATCTAGTGGAAAAATATTTTAGATACAAATCATTATTTTATAATTTTTTTTAATCATTTCAGTCTTTTGTCAAGTTTTGTTCAGTTGAAAATACCGAATAATACCTCGAAAACACCAAAAACCTCAATTGTTTTTGAATTTTAATGTAATTTATCACAAAATATCTTAAAAATTAATAATAAGAAAATAGAAATCCCAGATAGTTCTTAAGTTCATATTTAAAATTTTAGAATTTTAAGTGCATTGGAAAAATAAATATATAAAAGAAATAAAAGGTTTTCAGTCGTCTGAATTTGCTTGAGTCATGACCTTAAGCAAATGACATTAATCGTTTAAGCTAATCCATTTGCTAAAATCTGCCAAACAATTATATTTTGGAGACAAAATATTCGTCGTATATTTTTTGGTATTTTTTTTTTCTTTTGTGGAAAATTTATGAGTTTATCTTGGCTGAGATTATCTCTCAAGCACATACATTTATTATTACCACGATTGTTTTCCTTGCTAGATCAATGTTGTTAAAAAATTAAAAAAAGGTAAAAAAAATAAAAAAAATAAAAAAATCTAAAAAAGTTTATTTACAGTTCAGTTTACTTTCTCTTTTGTTTTGTTGAAATATTTGTTGACTCGTATCGATTACGTATAAAATATAATATCGGTAAAAGAAGTTAACTATTGAATATTAGTAAAATGTAAAAAAATATTAGTTTTTAATATGTTATTGTAATATTTTATTCAATGTGCGTCGGCGTCCTATCAATTTTATTGAATATTAGTACAATTAGTATTCTGAATCAGCTGTTGTTCTTATTTCCTTTTTTTGTTACTATTTAATCTTACCATAACTTCTCTAGTTTTATATTCAGTATTATACGATTATTTTATGTATTTCTTCTTTTCTGTGCAAAAATATTTAGATTCTGTGTTAGTGGACTGCAGGTCCCAAGATCAATACATGCAAAGGACGTGAATTTTTGCAGCATTTGTTTCCTATAAAGACAGAGCAAAAGGAGATTACCTTAATCCTTTGTCAAATGGATACCAGCTTTCATTTCTTGCGATATTTTCCTTTGAGAAAAGGAAATATATTAGTAAAAATGTTCTCTTGATATGTGTTCTTAGCAAGTTGTAAGCACTTAAAAAGAAAAATGAAACTTTCATAGTTCTTTCATATAAAATGACACCTTATCGGTTTGTCTTCTATTCCTTCGGCTGATAATCTTGGGATCATCTACCTCCTTTGTCTATCCATCCCTGTGAATTATCCAAACAGAAATAACTTTTTCTTCTTAATTTTAAGGAAGATTTATCAAGTTGATCATTAAATTCTGTTTTTAAAGAAAAAGTTCTATTTAATTATTACTAATGATTTTAGTAATTATATTTGCTTCAAACATGAAGGTTTATTTCATGGATATATTTTTAAGGAATTGACTTTTTCACATTTATCGATCCAGATAAAGTTGAGTAAAAAATTCTCCAAATATTTAAATACTACGAATGAATATTTCCAGATACAATATGCGGCTTTGATATTTTAAATGAATTCAATTTGAATTAAAATGGATTGAATAAATATTATCTGCGCTCCAACCAACACTAGTGTCCCTGTTAGTAAAGTAAGCGTTTGAGTAGCCAATTGTATGGAGTCGTGTTTACTTGTGTTTATGGGAAAGTTGTAAATTGATTTATTCATAAATACTGATGGCGGAGTGCAAGAAACTTCAGTTAACGTTGATGACTGCAGTTTGGACGGAGCTAAAATTAGTGAGGGTGCTGCTGCAGAAAAATTTTATCCTTTGTTTGAAAATTGTGTGAAGGGAAATAAACATGTATAAAAAGAAAATTTATTCAGAAACTTGATAAATTTCTTTTTATATATGTTTATTTCCCTTCACACAATTTTAAAACAAAGGCTAAAATTTTTCTGCATCAGCACCCCCCACTAATTTTAGCTCCGTCCAAACTGCAGTCATCAACGTTAACTGAAGTTTGGTGCACTCCGCCATCAGTCTCTCAACATGACTAATTTCCCGTTCAACGCTACTTTCAACTCCTTTTGTTTCCGGTGATAAAACAAATAGAATAGAAGGTATTTTGTCGTAATCGCAAAACAACAACAGGTCAATACAGTATTGTCTGGATCCTTAATTACTTTCTCCTAGTTTTGTGTTTTTCTTTTCATATTATAAGAATGAATTAAAAAATTTTTCAACCCGATCAATCTCAAGATAGCTATTGCTACAGTAACATTGCAATAAACAGATGATGACATTTCAGAAATACAGTGACCTTCCAATTATATTTTTTTTTATATTAAATTTAAATAAACACAATTTTCATCAGAAATTTTTGAAAAAGGTGTAGACTAACAAAAAGTATTTGTTTGTTTTGTAACTACATTAACAATTCAAATTTTTACTCCTTAAAATATGAAAATTTATATGTATGTAAAATATCAGAATTAAGAAATGAGAAAGAAAATACAAAGAAAGCTTTCTGTGCTCTTTCTAAGAACGATTAACAAACTTAAACTTCATTTTAAGTTAAAAGAAATTACCAGAAGGTTTTTCATGTTCAGGCTACTTGATTCAGGTTCAGGAAAATGATGATAATTCGACAAAAAGTCGTGTATAATTACGGAATCGATTATTTTAATAACGAATATGATATCTTTGTGGCCACTTATTGGAGTTGTTCAAATATTGTAAATTAGGGTCTAGATTTACTAAATGAACTTAATGCAGGCGTCATTTGAAATTGTTCTTGAGCTTTAAATTACAACTGCTTTGAATAAACTAGTTGTTTATTCGATAATGTATAGTAGTGTCTCTTCTAACTTCTGTGTAGGTGTTTTATAGATTGAAATTGAATTTGTTTTTATTAAAAACATTAATTGACTTCTTCTATTTACTTTGTTACATTTATTTTTTGCATTTAAAAATTCTGTAATGATGTAGTAAAACCTCAAGTATTTTCAAGATAAAATTATTTTAATAATTAAAGCGTATATTGTTTAAAACATAAAGCACTTTTTTAAATATATTCTACCTCTACAGTAGAAAAATGAACTTCTAGTATTGTAATGTTTTGTATTATCTCAAATTCCTTATTCTAATCATCATCTTATTTTACGTAATAGACAATTAGACAGAATAATCTAACAGTTTCACTGGGTCTGCCACAGGTTTATCTATATTTATAAAGGAGAGTTGCAATCATAGGAAGACTAGAAGACTAGCCTTCAGGAAGAGAAGGAATAAGAGAAAAAGCAACCCCCTCCAACCTGTGTCTTGAACTATCAATAAAGCTTCAGTTTCCTAATTTTCGATCACAGACGAACGAACAGATATAGGACAAGGCTGATTTCTATATTTGTTCCAAAAGACGGAAGACGGATGGTCATATCTGTTCCTTTAGAAATAACATCCAAGCGAAGTTTCGTTTTAACAGTTTACTCTCAGCAATTAATGAAATAAGATCTATAACCTCTATAATAACTTAAACGAGTCCTTTGGAAACTAATATGTTATTTATTCAAACATGTTATTTCTGAAAACTTTAAGTTCTCTCCTCAACTATAAGTGCGAAGTATTTTACTTTTATTGTGTCTTTAAATAGTTTTGATTTGAAATCTAAATGAAATTTGTATTTCTGATGATAAATTTACTTCAATTGCTTAGATTTTAATTCATAATCTTTGGACTGATTACCATTTTCTGACAATGCACTGAAAAATGCTCAAATATGTTAAATATAAATTCAAAGATGTAATCAATAACATTTGATCTTTACAAACTCATTTCCATTATTTAGAAAAGAATTTCTTTGACGGATTCAATTTCTTAAATCTTTATTTATATTTCGTTTCGCAAATAAGATGTAGGAGTTCAATATTCTGAATAAGTCCGCCAACAAAAATACTTCCATTTCAAAGCATTTATTACAGTTGTTACCCATTGATTCATTTGCATCGTATTTTGTTCGAATTTTTATGAATCAATGCTCAATCAATTTGTCTATTGTGATTAATTATGCAATTAAATATTAATTGTTTAACTATCTACTTCATTATATTCAAATAAACAAATACTATTAAAATTTCAAAATAACGTCTACTTTAATTCCACTCTTAGCGAAAGAGTTCTTCATGGGATTTCAGAAACACAATTACCTTCAAATTTAATTTTTACTTTAGATTAATTTAAATAAACACAATTTTCCCTCAGAAATTTCTGAAAAACTTTCAACGATCGAAAAATATTTGTTTATTTTCTAATTCCATTTATTCATAGTTTCACTTCGGAAGATAAAAATAATTATTTTTTTATACAGAAGTAATTTTAACTCCTTTAATTAAACTATCAATCTAGTTTCAATTTCCTAATTTTCGATCACAGACATACGAACTGATAGATCACAAGGATGATTTAAAATTATATAATTTTTATCAGAAGATATTAGCAAATTATTAATCTAAATCAACAAGAATGCTATTTTTTAATACGTTAAGCCTATTCAAACGTTTCCCGATGTTTTTAAATGATAATTATTTTTTTTTTTACCTATCTCCCAAAAGATGGAAAACGGATGGTCACAATTTTTCCTCTAAAAATAATTTCAAAGCTTAGTTTCGTTCTAACAGTTTACTCTCAGCGATTAATAAAATAAGATTTATAATTTCTAG
This sequence comes from Thereuonema tuberculata, assembly GCA_023159025.1. Classification (NCBI taxonomy): domain Eukaryota; kingdom Metazoa; phylum Arthropoda; class Chilopoda; order Scutigeromorpha; family Scutigeridae; genus Thereuonema; species Thereuonema tuberculata. The sequence continues at coordinate 2,143 of JAFIDM010078454.1, read as the reverse complement.
AATCACTTAGAAGAGTCCTTTGTAAGCAATGTGGTATTTATTCAAGCAGGAAAAATATATATCTGATAATTTTTAAGCTGTCTTTTCAAACAGATCTCAGTGTTAATTCTATTAGTGTTATTAATCTTTTTTGAGAAGTTTTAATTTGAAATATATAAATAAAATCTATCTTTCCGATGATAAATTTACTCGCGGGACCTTGAATTCATAACATTTTAATTATTATTTACAATCTTTGTACTAACTACCATTTTCTAATGATGCACTCAAAAATCCTCAAATATTTTAAATAGTTTAAATAATTTTATTTTTAATTAAAAATGTAATCAGTGACATTTGAGCTCGGAAAACTCATTTTCTTCCTTTAAAAAAATAATTTCCTAAATCTAACTGTAGGAGAATTCTACGGAATTTTAGTTTATAAAATTTAACTAAAATTAATTTAAGTATTGTTAATAATTGCTTGAAACTTTTATTTTAAAGTTATTATTATAATTATTATTAAATGTATGCAAAGATAAATTTGCATGTGGTAAGTGTATTGCGTCATGAGACGCTATAAAACAGCTGATTCTGTGAAGTCGTGGATAGTAAGTAAGAGACGTCAGCAGCTGTTGATGTCTTCACTCGAGACTGAGTGGAAGTAAAAACCTGGGGACAAGGCTAGATGTCAGGAGACAGTAGATGCGCTGAAGATGCCACAAGTGACACATGCACAGACACAGAGTGACGTATTAACCCAGTAAAGGTGGACCGTTGTATTGGATTACGGAAAAAGCGTCTACGAGAAAAACCTTAGAGGACGAAATGAACTGCGTTCTACACAAATAAGACGAGTTCAAGGAAAGAAGGGGAGAGAGCACCCGGTTGGAAAGTAAGAATTATTTATTCAGAAGAATTGTGCTCCTCTAAAGTTAAAAGATTGATTCTAGTCGTTATTGGATAGCAGAATTATGTTCCTGGAAATATTAGTGGTGGATTCAAAGAAGAATTCTGTAGAAGCCGAATTGTCTCCACGGATGAAGGGAGAAACCAAATTATATAGAACTTTGAGCGAAATTAAACGAAGCAAATTAAGTGTCATAATAGAACTGATAATTAATAAGATATTCACAAAATCCCAGTGATAAAATATCTCAAGCAGAATCATTCGTTTAATGAGAACCAAGAAGGCAAATTCACCGTTGAGTTCGAGCAGCCGAAAGCAAGCATTTGCGTCACCCGTATTGCGAAGTACATGCTGGGAGGAGCCGATCTCCCGCTAAGTTTGAACGGCAAAGAAAATCAATCACGAGTGCGTCGTCATTGGATTGCGAGAAGAAGTTAATCAACTATAATTTCACCTAGGATTGAAAAGCCATTGTATCATCGCAGTTTTTCACCGAGGTGAGAAGCCATTCGGCGGCAGACTGTAAGTAGAATTTATAATTGATTTTATTTTGCTGGATTCATCGTAGAAGTGAAACGCGAATGATTAAGGAATATCTAAAACGTGAGATACATTATATTTCAAATAACTGTTAGATATTTCAGTGAGATAATTAGTGCTGCGAATTATTACTTGATTAGAATATTAAATTAGTGTGTGTCAAGAATTTAAAAGTGTGATTTGCCAAATCAAGTTGAGTGAATATAGAATTAGTGCAAAGGAAAATAATAGTTGGAAATTAGTGAATCTTCTTCAAGTGAATTATTAATTTAATTTATTAACTGTTTAAGCGAAATAGCATTCACCTAAGGTGAAAAAGCTATTCACTAGATATTAAAGTATTTGATGATTAGTTGTGGGAAAATATCGAATAGATATTTTAAGAAACTTTGAAGTTGTGAAACGGAAAAAGAAGTAGTATTCCAACCCAGCTGTTTCCCAGATTGAAGTAACTTACTATTCTTTTAAAGGAACAATTATTGAGAGCCTTCCAAATTATTGTTTCATATTGAAGCAATTACTTGTACCAACATATTTGTAATTATTGATTACAGTAAATCTTTTATTAGATTTTACATCTTGTTCTTTATTTATTGGCGCATAGAAAAAAAAACAAAAAAACACCATCATTAGTATCAGCAGTGTGATACCTTACACTAACAGTTTCCTAAATCTAATCTAAGAATTTGACATTTATTTATTTCATTTCAAAAA
>JAFIDM010078453.1:0-16441 GCA_023159025.1 Thereuonema tuberculata | reverse complement strand
ACATGTACATAATAATATTGCTGCCTGAAATTTTCGTCAAGGTTCATAGATAAAAGTTCAGGAGAGAGGGGGTTCTTGCGGTCCGGGAAGGATGATTGCTTCTGCACTTATGAGGCCACTTTTGGTGACCCGACCCACTTTTCGGGTCTGAGTGAGAGCTCTTCATAGTTAAATATTATTTTAATGGTTTAAGTTTATTTAGAAACCAATATGAATGAAAGGAGGAGAAAACTTCTAGAAAACAGTTGCGATTTTCAGTTGAAATGATGTGATTTTATTTGTGTTTCGTTCCCGTGGGAATAGAGGCGAAAAAGTGAAATATGCTCTGGCGGGAAAAATCAAGTCAGATGATAAAATGAAATACGCAGATTGGCTGATAAAAATTTATGTTTTGGCGCGAAAATGGAAAGGATGTGTGACGGTCCCTGGTGAGAAGTTAATTAACGAAAACAGAGCATCGAGCTCGAACGTTTGGCCGCGTCCTACCCGGGACGGTGGCCGGGTCAGATACGAAAAAAGGCTACAGTCGTTGGTGGATGCAGATCCAAATCTTCTACATGGGCACCGGAAAAAGACCGGGACTCCCTCAACCGTTCGAGACGAGATCTGGAAGCCATGTCGGTGAATAGGATGCGGGCGACAAAAGAAACGATCAGGTCGAAGGACGATCGGGACCAAAGTGGGGACGAAACGACATCGTTTTGTAAGTAAAATTTTATGTATCATAGAAGATCGCCTAGGCGAATTGAAGCTGAAGGCTCGCACAGTTCTGGTGATGGCGGAACGAAAAGAAATGAAAAACATTACAGATGATGCCAACGTTTTAGTTCCGAAGTCTACATTTATTAAACTGATTCCTAAAGGCTTATGAGTTCATTTGACTGAACCTAGTCCCTTCCGTGTTTGAAAAAAAACAACAACAAAGATAGCAGGGTGCCATTGCGAACAGTTGCATTGAACAAGTATTTAATGATAAACAATATTGTAAATGGCAGTAACTTTTGTGTTTTGGTCCAAACGTACATTTGGGCATAAATATGAGTGAAAAGATAATTTTAGTGTTTTAACATCTCAAGTGCAGGGCGGTGTTAACTTTTCAAAGATTAAAAACCGTTTCCCTGAACAACAGCTTTTCCATATGTTTTAAGGATAAAATCAACATACGACATCGCAATGTGTCATTGTTGCACCGCAAAATTCGATGTAAGAGAGATCCTCCATCCAAAATGTAGCTTTCCGTATTTTCCACATTGTCAGATTCTTCTTTATTAAAATGTTGTGATTCAAATAATGTTGGAGAATATGCACAAGTTCATAAAGCATGACATCAACAAGATTCATATCAGCACAAGTGGCAACAGTCATCATTCTTTGGAAAAGTAGTGCTGGATCCACTTCTTTATCTAAATCATATTTACTACAGACAGCGCCAACCGATCCTACATTTTCACTTTAACCGACCTTGTAGCAGAATACCTAAATACACTCACTTCCAAAAGTTTAGCACGGAGCGGTAAAATGCGAAAAAATTGACAAGTACTGCTTTGACTGACATGAAATGCTGCAAGTAAGTAGCTCTATGTCTATTCATAAAACAAAACAAAGAATTACATACAGAGATAAACAAAATATTGAATTTTCATAAATTTTAAGATGACGTCGTATTTGCTTCAATAACAAAATGATGTTTAAGTTCAAAACAAACATTAAAACCCGACATTAATAGGGTATGTGAGCACCCTCACATATTTATACGCTTTCAGCATCAGTTCAGAGGGCGCTGCGCACACCACACCTGCGCGGTGGCTCTGAAACTTTACTATTTTGCAAACCATCCAATAATTGAGATTTGCTGCAAATTTCATTTAATTCTGATGATTCCTTCATGGTGTCGCATTTTTTACAAACAGCAGTATCAATGAATCGAAGCAGTAATCCATCAATTGGCACAATCCACTTTCCAGGTTCGTCGAACAAGTATCCGCTCTTACAAAAAGCTTACTTAATCAAAGGGAATATGTCATCCATTCACACTTAATAATATGCCACAATTTCCCTGTAATCTTACTTTTCTTGTGGCAATTTTAGAATGTTTCGAAGATTATTTGGCTCAGGATCTAGCTAGGAATTTTGAAAACCTAATAAGGAATTTCAACGTAAGCGGTTCTTGTGCATTTCTCCGGAATGAGTTGGTGATTGGAAGATACATCAAATGCAGAGAGAGCAAATGATGTTATATCAAGTTCATCCTAAAGAATTGCTTGATCAGTCCATATGAGTAATATAACAGATAATCTCAAATGATGAATTTGTTCACCAGTCACTAAATGTGTGGTCTATTAATTCGCTAGTTGCAGAGTAAAAATTCAAAGAAGTGGATTTTTAATATCGATTACTACAAAACATTAGATATAATTGTCTCCTTTTTGTTTTCAAGTTACGGTTAAATATTACTTTCTTATTGACATATCCGAGAAATATCAGCGCTTTTGATTTACGATATTAAATAAAGCAAACATGAAAACTTCAAAAAAAGGAACAACACGAAACTTACCAGCGATAGAATAACTTTCTTAATACTAAAGTTTAATTTTCAATTATTTCTCCTTGTAACTGTTAAAAATTAATTTGATAAATAGGTTAGATGTGTTTGTTTTTTTAAATTATGGATTAAAATGACTTTTGTTTAGATTTCCGCAGACATTTGTTTACAAGTTATGGTTGTGATTTAGAAAGATGAAAAGTAAAATAAAACTGATTTGTACCATTCTTAACTGAGCATTCGGATTCTACTATTCCACTTAGAATTATTTATTCCTTCTTTGTCTGATTTTCTTTTCTCTGATTGTAGGCGCATAACGCTAAGACGACTGGGCACATTTCCATAAAAGTTTGTACATTTATTTATCGTCTAATTTAAACACAATTATTTTGATCTCCATCTTTCTCATCCTTTTCAAATCCCTTATTAAAACAAGTAGTCGGATTTCGTTTAAATTTGATCCGTTGCTCCTGTACAGTTGAACTTAAAATAAAGTCTCATTTATTTTCTTCTAGACATTTCTACATTCTGTCCTTAAAATTGACCTTTCATAGCTCAGTTCTTTTAGGCGATGTAAAACTGACGCCATGTGTAGCTTTTCTGTAAAGATTACATATATTATAATATTAAAAAAGTGAATATTTTTTGTGTAAAGCATAAATTTAAAGGCGATCTATAGTAATTAAAAAGAAATAAAAAATAATAATAAAAAAGTAGGAAAAAAAGTACATTAACGTAAGAATAAATAATACAAGAACTAGGAAAACAAATTTAAAAAATAATTAGGAAAGTAGGGAAAAAATGACAGTAAATATGTGGATTTGAATCGACAACCTTCAGTGTAAGACTATATTCAAATCCGCATATCTACTTTCTTTTTTTCCTACTTTCCTAACTATTTTTTAAATTTTTTTTCCTAGTTCTTGAATTATTTTTTCTTACATTAATATACTTTTTTTTCCAATTTTTTTTATAATTACTTTTTATTTCTTTTTATTGCTATAGATCGCCTTTAAATTTATGCTTTAGTACAAAAAAATATTCACTTTTTTTAATATATTTAATCTTCACAGTAAAGCTACACATGGCATCAGTTTTACATCGCCTAAAAGAACAGAGCTAAGAAAGGTCAATTTTAAGAAAAGGGGGTAGAAATCTGTAGAAGAAAATAAATTAGCCTTTATTTTAAGTTCAACTGTTCAAAAGCAACGGATCAAATTTAAACGAAATCGGACTACTTGTTTTAATAAAGGATTTGAAAAGGATGAGAAAGATGGAGATCAAAATAATTGTGTTTAACTTAGACGATTAATAAATTTACAAACTTTTTTGGAAATCTGCCCAGTCGTCTTAGCGTTACGCGCCTACAATCAGAGGAAAGAAAATCGGACAAAGAAGGAATAAATATTTTTAAGTGGAATAGTAGGATCCGAATGCTCAGTTAAGAATGGTATAAATCTGTTTTATTTTACTTTTCATCTTTTCAAATCACAACCATCACCTGTAAACAAATATCTGCGGAATTCTCAAGAAAAAACATTTTAATCTCTAATTTAAAAAAAAACAACATATAAAACATATTTATCAAATTAATTTTTAACAGTTACTAGCGAGAAATAATTGAAAATTAAACTTTAGTATTAAGAAAGTTATTCTATCGCTGGTAAGTGCGTTGTTTCTTTTTTTGAAGTTTTCATGCTTGTTTTATTTAATATCGTAAATCAAAAAACGCTGATATTTCTCGGATATGTCAATAACAAAGTAATATTTGAACAAATTGCAGAGAATTATATCGAATGTTTTGTGGTGATCGATATTAAAAATCCACTTTTTTGAATTTTTACTCTGCATCTAGCGAATTGAAAGACCACGCATTTAGTGACTGGTGAACAAATTCATCATTTGAGATTATCTGTTACGTTACTCATATGGACTGAACAAGCAATTCTTTAGGATGAAATAACATCTTTGCTCTCTCTGCATCTGATGTATCTTCCAATCACCAACTCATTCCGGAGAAATCCACAAGAATCGCTTACGTTTAAGTTCCTTATTAGGTTTTCAAAATTCCTAGCTAGATCCTGAGCCAAATAACCTGCGAAACATTCTAAAATTGCCATAAGAAAAGTAAGATTACAGGGAATTGTGGCGTATTATTAAGTGTGAATAGATGTATATATTCCATTTGATTAAGTATGCTTTTTGTAAGGGCGGATACTTCGACGATGAACCTGGAGTGTGGATTGTGCCAATGGATGAATTACTGCTTCGATTCATTGACAAATGATGAGTGTGCAAAGTATGAGGCTATCGCTTTTGTAAAATGTATCTATTGTGAACTGTCTTTTGGCCCATCTCACTGTTTATTTGAAGAATTCCACATTGATTGTCTCTTGTAATAGATTTTGTTTGAAGTCATTAACAAGTCGCATTTTTAACATCCGAACGTATATTGTTTCTTTTCAATGAGTTGTTTCTTCCTCTATATTGAGATCTCCACCTTCTTACCATATTATTAGTTCATATAAATACGTGAAATGAGCATTTTAGCGACTTTTGGTGTCATGTTTCCAACACTTTACTGATATCTTGTGGGTCCTAAGATTTCACGGTTTTTCTATTTGTGACATAAGCTTTCAGAAAATACATGGGTTTCCGGAAAACCGGTATCAAAGGAAAGAAGGTTTACTTGTTAGTTTGCTGTTGAAAGATGAAAGATGTTTTGGATGAAAAATGAATCACTTACTTTTTCTTGTGGCAATTTTGGAATGTTTCACAGGTTATTCGGCTCAGGATCTAGCTGGAATTTTGGTAATTAACAGTTAAAAAACATAAAATCTGAGAAACTAATTACTTGCAATTATAGTGTTTCGGTTCATCTTCTGATGGGCAAATACTTCTCTATAATTTGATATAAGATTGGGATTTTCCTTCTCTACAAATGTTACAAGATTTCCATTATTAAAATGTTAATGAAGAAATTATTGTCTTTGTTTTGATTATAAATTCGCTCAGCTCTTTGTTACGTAGAGTGTATTGAGCATGTAGCTGCATTCAGCAATGTCTGGAATTCAGAAACGCCTTTCATTAACGGGAATCAAGAAATTCGACTGGAATCATTAGAACTTTCATTTTAAATATAATGATTCTTTAGTTTTAAATTTTAAAACAGGTTTTTCTATAACTTATTTATTAAAGAAAATCTCCCTTTTAATTGGAATGGAAACAAATTAGAAAAAAATAAAAAAATAATCTGATGAAAAAGAAGTTTGTATGTGCTTCGGATTCAAATAGATAGTTCGATTTTCGTAAATTCAGTACATTGCTTATTAATGGACAAACTTCAAAACAGTTGCACATCAGTTCGTTGTTTATTTAAACTTAGAGGCGACCTTATTAGAGACAAATAAGGCATTGTGGACAGAAAAAGCTTATGGATAAAAGAGGTAACAGCCGACTGGTAGGAATCGTCTGCTGAAACAACATGACAGATTGCAGCTTAGCAGAATGTAGGTGCATCAAAATGCATATCCGAACGCACAGCACGAGGGACCTTGTCCATGATCAGTTTTAACAGCAGGGCAACAGAAAGGGCGCTTTTGCTATTAAACAAAAAACACCCCTGCTGTGGACCAGGAGCATCGCCATTTGACACTTGATGAGTGGAAAAAAATCGCTTTATCCGAGAAGTCTAGCTTCTGTCTCCATCATGCTGAAACCCCGATGAGAATATGGTGCCAACTGATAACCTTCACTTGATAACCAATCTGCGTAATGACAACCCTACAAGCGGGTGGCGATGGCCTGGATCATGTTTTCCTAGAACACACTTGGTTCTCTAATAACTATGAAACTATCTCTTCATGCCACGAGCTACCCTAATCTGAGAACCTTCCTTTTTTCTTTGTACATACTTATTTTTTTTTGTTACCCCCCTCCCCAGTCCTCAAATTTGAGCACTCATGCTCAATCCCCAAAACTCGATGGATAGTTTAGCATATTGTTTCCGCTATTTTCATTATTGTTTTATGTTTCTTAGTTTTTTTTTATTGTTTATGATGAAATACCTTTTGCGGCAGGCGTAAAATACCCGTGGATTTGAATTCCACATTTTATTTTTGTTTTTATTTAGCTTAAATAATTTTAAATCTTTTAAATCTTTTTTTAAACTTCCGTAGCCATATCTTGAGAATTTTTTTTTTAATCTCAAAATTTCAATTAAAAAAATTCATTTAAAAAAAAATCCCAGCTTAACTATAAAATAAGATTTTTTTAGTTTATGGAAGGGGTGGCCCAACATACCTCATGTACGACCCACATTCTTATAAGCATCAGACGTCTGATAAGCATCCGACGCTTGAGAAATGCAAGACATAAAGAAATATTTTAGTTTGGTTCAGAAGGAGGAGTGGGACATGATATTATATAGATCCTTTTTTTGAAGGATTTTTCCCACTCCGGGGCGAGGTTTGCTTGATATTTTGATCCGGTGCCTCGAACCTTCTTCGGGAGACGTATATCAATTACATTAACGTGGGCGCAAATCTAACAACATCCGTTGCTAGTTTCTCGGATAAATTGTTTTCTTGTTGTTCATTCCCAGCCACTGCGAGCGCACAGCTAGACTTGGAAGGGACGGGAGGGGAATGAAGGATCCTCAAAGAAAGGATCTATACAGAAACAAATAATACATACATTTTTATTATATATTTTTATTACATATGTATGTTTTTAAAAATTTTATGCAAATATTAAGAAATACATGTATATAATAATATTGCTGCCTGAAATTTTCGTCAAAGTTCATAGATAAAAAGTTCAGGAGAGAGGGGGTTCTTGCTGTCCGGGAGGGATGATTGCTTCTGCTCTTCGGAGGCCACTTTTGATGACCAGACCCACTTGTCGGGTCTGAGTACGAGCTCTTCTCCGGCTGCCAAGACCGGGTACGATCATCCTCTCTCGGCGACGGGTGCAACTTGCACGACGTAGCCATTTTTCCTCTCCGGGGATTGAAGACGACAGATCGACGGTCCTCGGCTAAGATCTTCTTCACAACTGAAGCTCTTGTTTGCGCTCTTGCCCAGGAACGAACTGCGTAACGTAGCTCTGCTTCCGTGTTTTATTGCTGACGCCTCCTTCTGGCATCTGGAGCCGTGAATTCTTTAATAGGGAGGCAGAGTCAGACCAATCGACTCTTCAGGAAGAAAGTGGACCTTTTTAACATTATTATTCAAATACATAGCTTTTAAACTTTTTACGTTCCATACTCATAAATCACATACACCCAAATACATAAAGCAGTATTTTCAAAATATCACTATTTTTTTGTTTGTTTGTCAAACTTCATGTTTGACAAGCATGCTTAATCAAGCATTTTGTACAAGCATGCACAAATACTCTCTCGGCACCACGCTAAGCAAGCATGCTTGAACAGCTTCATTATTTGCTTGAGATATGACAAGTTTCGAGTTCGGACGACGACCCAGCGCTTGCTTTGGCTGCCTGTGTCCTGATTTTAAAAAGAAAAACACGAAATGAGAAAGTCCAGGCAAAATAAGTTATACAATAAATATGGTGAATTTGGGCAAAACTCAACAGAAGCTTTTTAAATTGATTTTTAATCAGTAATCACTACTGATTAACATATCCAAAAATCAGACAAAATTCGACTATGGGAACACCTCGAAAAACGAATTTCAAAATGACGGATTGAGTGATGTGTCGTATTAAGATATTTTATTATGCTGTAATTTTTTTCGGTTTTTATGCAGTTATAGAATTATAAGAACAAATTTAAGTGTTGTTTCAGATTGAATTTCCTGTGTGAAAGTGGAGACTATTGAATTTTGTGTAATTTGTAAACAAAATATAGAAAATGGACAAAACATAATTACAATTTCGCAAAAAGGAGCATACGGCATAAATGAGGCCAGCATGAGCCGGTAAAGTGATGTAGTTGCAACTGCTGGAATAAGTGTTCATACTTCGTATCGAAAATCGTTTACTGCTAAAAAATGTACATTGTAAAACGGAAGGCAAGCTACGAAGAAATACCAAAGAAAAGTGCTTGCTTAGTTGATGGTCAAGTTTCCAGTGCTACTCACTGTTTGTTTTGGTGAGAAATTTGTTAACTTTTCTTTCAAATATAAACCTAAATCAGAATACGTGAAATTAAGAACAACAAATTGTGCTGAAGCAATAAAGCAATGTTGGGAGCGCCGCTGCGTTGAATGGTCATTTAAAGTAAAAGAACGGTTGGCGTATTACACAGGTGATCTAGTTGCTGTAGACTACGTTTATCATCAATCATGTACTTTAATTTTTCGTACTGGGAGAAATATTCCACGCAAATATTGCTCTGCCAACAAATTTTCAGAAAAAGGACGACCAACGAATGAAGAGCAAAAGCAAGCATTTCTTCGTACCTGCCGATACGTTGAAGATAATGATGAGGAACAAATGGTTGTTGGAGACCTCATTTCTAAAATGGAGGAATATCTCGAATATCTCATGTGCGTATGAATGTAGGCACATGAAGAGAAAACTTTTAGAACACCTTGGGGAAAATATTATAATATCGAATGAATAAGGGAAGTCCGATAACTCAGATAAGGTAATTCTGGGTGAGACAGCAAGTCAAATTCTTCGACATTACCATGAAGTATTGCAAAGTATTGCGATATTGAGCTGCAGAAAATTCAGTTAATAGAAGCTGCTGCAAGAATAATCAGAAGTGATGTCAAATCGCTCAAAGCAACAACGGTTGATGAATATCCAACATCTAATGACTTGACGGAAGAGAGTACTTTACGTTACATTCTTAGTAGCTTGAAGTTGCTATTATCAAAATTTTTTTGTGGGAAAGGATAGGTCCGTGAAAATCGGTGCTGTTGGCCAGAACATTATCCAAGGTATTCGACCTAGAGCATTACTATGTTCGCCAGAATTTTGTCGATCCGTTCAACTTCATCACAACTACCGATCAAGATATCATATTGACATCTTGGGTTTTGTTCATACTACTCAGATAAAACAGAATTTGAAAGAAACGCGTTTCAGGCGACTGCGTTTCTTGAATGTTGCTGAAAACACCACATTACTTATGGCAACAGATAATGTCTCCCCATAATAGCAGCTGCGGGACATCTAAATTATCTCAAGTCACTCTATCTATATTTGCAGAAAATGTTTCAACTGCCATCTGAAAATGCCAAGATGCATAAAATGTGGAAGATAAATTTGTGATAAGATTATGGGGTGGAATTGGATCAGATCTTGTAATAAAACAAATGCTTATGCGTTCCCTAAAAAGCAGAGGAGGACTAACGAGAGGAAATGGACTTACCGGAAATCAGAGGGCTACAGGACTGTTTTCTATGCCTGTTTGTTCAATTTACAACTTAGCTATGCAGGAGTATGCTGGGGTTTTTATGCAAACCAGTGAAGTGAAATGAGAGACAGCAGACAAAAGAGGGACACCAATGACTTTAAAAAGCTGGCCAATGTACTAGAATCCATAACCCCGTTTAATACTGAATATAATCAACGTATTACTGTTACAGGCGTAACAGCTGAAGAAGAAGTTAATGTTGACGAGTTGCATTTATTTGGTACGAAAATCATGTTAGAAATGATAGGGAAGGAAGTATTTAGGTTTCCTGCTATAAAGTCGGATAAAGTGAAAATGGAGGATCGGTTGGCGCTGTCTGTGGTAAACATGATTTAGATATATAAGTAGATCCAGCACTACTTTACAAGAATCATGACTGTTGCCATGAAGCAGAAGCAGTAGTCAAATACACCTAAACATTTTAATAATAAAGAATCTGACAACGTGGAAAATACGGAAAGGTACATTTTGGATGGAGGATCTCTCTTACATCGAATTTCGTGGTGCAACAATGACACAAACGAAAACATTGCGATGTTACCCTTAAAACATGGAAAAGCTGTCGTTGTTTTTGATGGCTACATTGGGTCCCCTACAATTAAGGATGCGGTTCACAGATGACGGTACACAAAGACCAGTAGACTGTTAAGTTTAGCCCATGCATGAAATTTGTCTGCAAAAAGGAACAGTTCCTATACAATGGAAAGAATAAGCAAGCCATAATTGCCCTCATTGGTGACTTGCTGAAGAAACAAGGATGTACTGTTCATAACGCAGTCCAAAATTATGACGTGGACATTGTTCGTGCCGCAGTCTCATCTCCAGACCGTGTTCATAGGACTGTGATAGGGGAAGACGGCGATCTGCTGATTCTGCTTCTTTACCACGCAAAGGATAATGGGTTCAAACTGTAAAACGTAGATCAACTCCAAATACAATGTATGATATCCTCAACATGCAATCTTTATTAGGTCTTGAAAGCTGCAACTTGCTTATGTTTCTGCATGCTACAAAAGAATCACGCAAGAAGAATGGGGTTGTTTATGTCAAAAATAACTCTTACTATCCAATACTCTTCGACTTACCACCAACTCTTGATTATTTACTCTATATCATATGATGTTCCTGCACAAAAAAACTGCGCTACATTACGATGCGGATGCAAGCATAATGGCCTGCCCTGTTCAACAGTTTGTGGAACGTGCCACATCAATGGATCTGAAAACAACAATAGCTATGAATATGTTAAAAGTGATGAAAACGATTAATTAAAGTTTTTTTTTTCAAAAACATTTCTGAAAGTAAACGAACTTTCGGAGGGAGGATAGAGTGATTGTCAGATCAGCTGTCACAGCGCCTGAATCTTATCAGCCATCAGACGTGCGACCCGCACACGAGTGTCCACCAAGACCATTCACAGACGGCTGAGAGAATGACATCTACGCTCATACCGACCGCTACGCCGCCTGCCACTCACGTCTGCACACCGTCGGGCCAGATTACAGTGGTGCTTGGCTCGATCCGGTTGGAATGATGCTGACTGGGGACGTATAGTGTTTTGTGACGAATCCCGCTTCCAACTGTGTCCTGACGATCGTCGCAGACGTGTCTGGAAACAATTCTTCGATCGTCGCAGCGTGCCGATCCTGCTTTCACTATTGCACGTCACACAGGCCCTCAACCAGGAGTTATGGTCTGGGGTGCCATTTCCCTTGATAGCCGGACTCCTTGGTCGTCATTAGCGGCACACTTACAGCACAGCGGTACGTCGATGACATTCTGAGACCTGTTTTGCTACCCTTCCTTTTGCAGTACCGTGCCCTTATTTTTCAGCAAGATAATGCCAGACCACATACGACACGTGTTGCTATGACCTGTCTTGCAGCTTGTGAAACACTTCCTTGGCGAGCAAGATCCCCAGATCTCTCTCCAATCGAGCTTGTCTGGGATATGATGGGAAGGCGACTGCATCCACCAGGGAATGTGGATGACCTAGCCCGACAATTAGAGCAAATTTGGCAAGAAATACCGCAGGAGACCATCAGGGAGCTTTATCACTCTATGCCATGTCGTGTGGCAGCTTGCATTCAGGGTAGAGGTTGGTCAACAACTTTTTGAGCTCGTTACTTTGTAACTCTGTAACTCTGAAATAAATCATTCAATTTGTCTGAAATTTTAATCATTTTCTATTCTGTACATAATCTTCTTCAACCAATTTTTGTCTCTATCGGACAATTCTCTCTAGCGTCGTTTTTTTTGTTAATGACTGTATATCAATTAGGAACAAAGGAAAGATCTTTGCAAAGGTTTTGAATTACATTTTCATGATCCCACATTCACCAAGAACCATTATTCTTTTAATTTACTAAAGATATATTTAAATCTAATTTTCAAAAGAAATACCAAAATAACATTGATGCTTTTTCTGATAAACATATATATTTATTAAAATTGAAAACCTGAGAGCTGATGACTTACTTCTATGAAGGTAAATATAACTCATTCGTACTGTATTTTGATCATGATTTAATTAAATTTAATTAATTACTTTCTGAATATCACTTCTAGAAATATTAGTTAACAATGAATTACACAATTTAATCGTAATTATTAACATTTTAATAAAAATTAACTTAAAAGCTCAATCGTCTAATACATTCTTCAGTTTTTCTCAAAAGCAACGAAATTTGGAAAATCATAACATTTTATACTACAAAATAACCATAATATAATTCAGGGATCTCCAAACTTTTCAGCCCGAGGGCCGCATTAACTATCAAACAGCAGTTCGGGGGCAAACTACACACTCGAAGTCCAAATAAAAAAGAATGATTGCATGGATGTTGTTTTAATTATTTATTTAATATTATTTCATTCAGTTATTATTTAATAATATATTCATACACTACACATGAACACCTGTATTAGTGGGAATGGTGAAATTGTTTCCTGGATGCCAAAATAGCAGACATTTCTGGCTTTAGATTTGATGTCCCTAACATCAACAGTGACCTGAGATTATCAACTGACAAGTTTGTTTTTAAATTGTTCTTCACGTATTTCATTCTTGAAAATGTTTGTTCACACAGGTAAGTTGTTCTAAAGATTGAAAGGTACCTTGATGCAAAAGTTTTGACATTAGGAAAGTCTTCCTTGGGCAAAAACTGGTAAAAACCCACCAGTCCTTCTTTGATCTTGTCCCTAAGGAGATCATTTGCTTGCAACTCAATGACCTCCAGCTGCAATTCATCTGGGCAACTGGCCACATCTGCTTCAAATGGGTTTTGAAACAGTCTCACTTCTTCTGCCTTTGAATTCAATCGCTCATGAAACTGCAGCTGGAGATCCTTGATGATCTCGCACGCAACTGACGTGGGGAACTCAGCTGTTGCTTCATACATGAAGACCTTGCACTGCTGAAAGTGCGTCAAGTTGTTGGCCTTAACTTGTTTCAAAAACAAGACAAGTTTGGATCTGAAGGCCTTTAGGTGAGTGTGTAGATCAGAAACTGGATTTTCCTCTCCTTCTAGTTTTAGGTTCAGGAAATTTAAATCACTAGTTATGTCAGCAATTAAGGCCAATTTCCATACCCACTCTTCATCAGACAGTAATGGCTGTGGTTTGCCTTTACCTTCCAGGAAGTCACCTATTTCCTTTCTTAACTTAAATACTCTGTTCTGAACTTTCTCACAACTTAGCCATCTTACTGCTCTGTAATATGGTAAATCTCGCGATCCTCTGTATGTATCTTTCAACATATCTCTGAACTGTCTATGTTGGAGCCCATGTGACCTTATTAAATTCACCATCTTCACCACAGGATTCAGTACACTGCTAATGTCCACATATTTAGCACACAAAGCTTGCTGGTGAATAATACAGTACAGGAACATTGGTTGTGGAATGTTTTTCTTATTACACATCTGCTTCACTTGTCCAACCAAGCCTTTCTTTATGCCACTCAATTTCTTTCCTCCATCAAAAGTCAGGCAACTGAGGTTAGTCCAGTCCAAGTTATAATCACCAAATGTTTTTTTCAACTCATTGAATATATCCTCTCCGGTAACAGTGCCGTACATGCTAGGGAAGCATGTACGGGAGTAGGGAAGCCATGAGAGTATGTAGGGAAGCCATGTGTTATGTTTTGTCTTCATCCACACTTCTAATGAACACAAGCAGTTGAGAGGTGGAACAGCTGTCCAACGATTCATCCGTTGCAATTGAAAAATTTAAAACTTGCTTGCATTTTTCGCTATTTGAATCACAATGTTTTCATCCATGTCTGGAACACGGTGGGCACACAAAGCTACATTTTTAAATTGTTTCGACTTTTCTTGGCAAAGTTCTTCAGCCACCTTCAACAAACTACTTCACCATCTGTAAACGGTTTGCCACTTTTCGGCAATTTCATAACTGGCCTTAGTTAAGGATTCATTTTCATTTGAGGATTTACTGAGCAATGTTCTCTGAGATGTGAGCTGATTTTGTAATTTAGAAAATTTTTCGACACGGACTTTACCCTCCGACTCTGCATATTTCTCCTGATGTTTGCTTGATGATGACGGCGCAGGTTGTATTCTATCACAACAGCCACGGTTTCGTTGCAAATCACACACAATGCTTTCTCGTCGGATTTGAGGAAGAAGTATTTCAAATTCCATTCCTCTTGAAATTGCCGACACTCATCGTCTATTTTTCTTTTCCTCTTCTCAGCCCTCGCTGGGCACTAAAATATAGTGAATTCAACATGAATAAATACTGAAACTGAAAGTATCTTGCACACAATATCACTCAAAATATCTGATTATGCGAACTAATTTTGTCTCCATTACAGCTGCAAATGACCCGAAACAATTTTTAAATTCTTATGATTTCTTAAGTTAAACTTACCTGAATATAGTGTGCAAATAGAGAGATTGTTGGTTTAATGTTTCCTCTTCAGAATATTCGAAAAATTCTTACTAAACTAACGACAGTCAACCGTAACTGGCAAACAAGCAGCAAACCATTTAAAAACTTCGCCACTAGATGGCGTTATATCATCTCATTGACTGAGAACGGAAGTAGAAAAAGTAAATAGCGAATAAGGTTTTGCAGTGTAGTGATTGGGTGGAAAACATAACGCACTACTGCGCGCCTCAATTTTAATTCGGTAAAAACATAACGTCAACGTAAGCGGAGGCTGATCTTGAGAGGATACACGTAAATTTACGCAATTTTTTTCCGTAGACAAAAAGGTCTCACCACGGGCAAGATGAGGGGGTCTCGCGGGCCGTATCCGGCCCGCAGTTTGGAGACCCCTGATATAAACAATAACATCATAATGATGAAGAAATGGAGCACGTAATTAGGTTACAATTTCGTGTTCCATTTCTTCATAATGGTGACAGCTGATCGAAGTATTCTTACTATATAACTGTAATGAAACCACTGACCTCAAAACTTTAGAAGTAACATTCTAAAATTTACACCACATATATACAACGCTGAGTTGTTTTGAATCTGTTATAACTACAAAGAGCAATTTTTGTGTTGTATAGATGTATCCATTATTTGAAAATAATGTATCAGAATGAAGAAATCTTTGTTTTGTATAAATGACCAAAACGTTAAATCTAGTAAATCTTATGTAACATAAAAACTACTTAAATAAAAACTTCTAAATGAATTTCAATTGGTTACATGGGATGAAATTTCAACTACCTTCAAATATAAGGTAAGAATTTTGATTCAATTTCCAATTTTTTATAAAACGAAATTTTGCAAATGAATTACTAAAAACTAATTGGAATTATTTTACAATAGCAGTGAAGATTATAAAGTTAGTAGATGTAAAACAATACAAGCTAAAGGAAACCAAATTCAAAATGATTAAATAAAATAGAAATAAATTACATTAAAGGAATAAACTATTTTTCCATTAAACAACAATTAGGTAACACACTTTAATCCTTAATCTTTGACTATATTTGAATCAGTCTTTTTTTTTTCATTTAAAGACCTCTAAATAGTCGGACCTCTATTTAACGAACCTCTATTTTGCGAATTTCTCTATTTTGTGTACTTTTCTTTGGAACCAAGACATTTTGCTAATTTCTTCGTAAAATAACCTCCAAATAGCGAAGTGCATTTTTTTATTTAACGAACATTTTGAGGATATAGCTGAGGGAAAAAGAAGAAATTAACGATGATGTGCTGATTGATGATTATCTTTCACTTGATTTTTAAGTTGAGATCTCGGAAACACTAACTGAATCGGATATTTTGGACAATGTGAAAAATAAAAACAAGACAGCAATGAATTGCGATGACGATGAAGGTGATGAAAGTGGAAATGATCGTGATGAAGAAATCAAAAAACCTTCGTATGATGAAATGCTAAAATCATTTGAAACAACCCGACGCGGATTACAATTTGAAGAAAATACGCCTGAAGGGGTTTTTGGTGCATTGCAAAGATGCAGATGGACTATGAGCGAAAACACTTTTTCATAAAAAAACCTCAAGAT
>JAFIDM010078451.1:0-16443 GCA_023159025.1 Thereuonema tuberculata | reverse complement strand
ATTGTCTCTCTTACACAATTGGAATTCAATGTATCTCTCACTCTATTGGGGATTTTACGGAACTCATTGTATCTCTTACACAATTGGAACTCAGTGCATCTCTTACTCTATTGGGGATTTTACGGAACTCAGTGTACCTCTTACTCTATTAGGGATTTCTTGTAATTCGGTATGCCTCTTATTGGGGATTTCTTGGAATTCAATTATCTTTCGCCTTTTACTCAATTAGGGATCTTTTGGAACTCAATGTCTTTTGTTCTCTTAATGTAAGAGTAACTCAATGAATGTATTTGAATCTTTTGGGACTCAGCGTAGCCGCTGCTGTATTGTAAGAAGAAGATTTACCATGAACCTTCAATGTTAATTGTTTTTTACTGATATACATGTTTAGTAAATGAAAGCTTCACTTTTAGATAAACGGCATTGCTAAGCATCAGAAACCAGATTCGTTTTGAAATCTGAAATTGAAATTTGATTTTGGGTTATTCCTCTGCTTACAGTTGACATGTTTATCTTGCAGATGGCAGCAGAGCAAAGCTATTGATCCAGACCTTTCTGTTTTGATCCCAAAGAGAATTATACAGATATAAATCCATTTTCCAGCATGGGTTGCTATGGTTGTTAATAACATTGACAATTTTAGCACGAATAATATTAATATTAAAGGAAAAGTATTAAACCATTTGGCGCCTCGATCATATTCTTGAGGGCTTATTTCTGGAATAACTTTAGATAGCATCTCTATATTTGAACTTTTTTTTGGGAAAATATTGATAAGAATAAAATAAACAGAACTCGTATTTTGCGGATTATCGCAATCCGAATAATCCAAAACTCAAACGCAGTTTCCGAGTAAGTTGTTTATAGTTGGTAAAAAAATAATACCACAGTATGTGTAATATGTATATGTACATGCATTTTACTTTAATTTCTGCGCAAATTAAATTGTGCAAATGCAGTAGACATTTGAAGCCTGGTTTGATTCCTAGGAGAGTTGCGGATTATTTCACAGTTATATTCGTTCTATGGCCCCAAGTGGTGATGCTCAAGTGATGATGCACTTTTCTGTGGGCTGGAGGATTGAGGTTCATTCCATGGCGGTTGACAGGGATTCTTCCCGTTGTTCTTTCTCCTTATTTCACATAGGGTTAGGTCACGGAGTCCTAGCATTCACCTGACTATGGGAAATAGGTATCTGGTTTCTTTCCCGTGGATTGAAGTTTCCCCGCCCGATCTAATTCAGTCCCTTTAATCTGAGCTTTACCCAAAGACCATAATTTGGTCTGTAGTGGGTTCCGTAAGAAATTGTATTGTTCATCCAACCATCCTTCAAATGGTATTGACAGGCTTTCGGGAAAAACGTGCGGGGGTGTATCGGTATGATCATTTGACGTCCTCTACGTTTCATTTGTTCTATTACTTTGACACTATACCTTTCAGTACAGGTTTAATATGCTCTGCTATTATTTTTTAAACGTTTCTTTTACATATAGAAAAGAAATCAAGACAATGCGTGCATTTGTAGTTTTGTATTAGTCTATCCATTTTAACTTCTTCTGTTGAAAGAAACTTCAATTTTATATGTTCAATACTTTAAATTGTTTTTTTTTTTATTTATATATTACATTGGTTCTTCAAACCAGCACACATATATTTCATCTGTGTATATGTGTGTTGGCTTTGAAGAACGAATGTAATGGAAAACTTCAGTTTTGTTTATTTTTGTGTATTTATCATTGTCTGTATGTCGTGATACTGAGATGTAAGGAAGTAAAATTGTTTGAATGATTCATTTCCTATCCTCATTTAAGCATTTTTTTATATAAAGTAGGTTCCAAATTCTCGAGGTACTCCTTATTAGTCAGTACAAAAAGTACTCATTTCAACTTTGTCAAGGCAGTGGTGGTGTACAACTTGACTGATACGGTTCAAAGCCCGAAGCAGGCTTGGTTGTTTATTTATTTCTCATCTGTGTTGCACGACTTTCTTTATTTCTGAATAAAATAACATTTTCCTGCCGCAGTACATTCTCCATTGCTCTTGTGCCAGTTAAAAGTCGTTAAATCGTACTATTGGCGCACCTACGATGGGTAGGAGTGAAGAGGCTGAATAAAGAATCAAAGGTAAGTAAAAAAAAAAAGACAAGAAAAAAAAAAGAAAGAAATAAAGAAAAAAAGAGGAGAAAATCTTTATTAAAGCACTGACGTGTTTGTATTTTATTATTTTGGAAAAGTCTCTTTGAAACAATTTATTTTTAAATAGGCCTACTCTGAATGGATTTTTTACAACAACTTTAGCCTAACCCCCCCCCCCCCCACCCTCCACACCTGGGAGGGTCACTAAAGCCTGTGCGCCCCAAAAAAAAAAAAAAAAAAAAAAAAAAACACAGACACACAAGAAAAACTAGCTTTTATATTTCAGAGTCTTGATGTAGAGTGAAGTTGCTGAATAGTATTGTAAAATTCCGAAAAAAAAACCCAAAGCAGAGACTGACCCTTTGTGACTGCCCTACATCGTCTTCTTGGGGGCATTTTCTCTCATGTGACTTTTGGCCTTCCACTATATCTCTCAGGCGGGGCGTCATTCGCGCGGACAACAGCACTCGAGTCTCGGAGAGAGAAAAAAAAAAAAAAATCGATGGTTTCCCCGCACAGGATATTGAGCCTCGCAGTTTTGTCGATAAGAACGAGAATATTTGTCGAGCTGCTGAGCCCCAAATGAAAAATACCTCATTCAGTATTTGTTTGTTTTATGATTTCTTTTTTTCTGAGAATCGTTGTTTTTTTTTTTTTTTCCCTTCCTCTGCTTTTCATTGGACGGCAATAAATGATTGCTAATTTAGGTCAGTTAGAGAGTACCGATGTCATTCCTGCAGTATTTCGTTTTGACCGCTTGATTTATATCTATTCCATGTTTGGTGTTATAGGGAAGGAACTGTTTGCAATAATAACCTTTGCGTGCTGTTGATTCTAAGCGGAAATGCGTTGAATTTCTCACTTTGGACGTTAAAGCGCCGTAAACGCCAGAAGCCATTTTCATTATAATTTGAAATCTATAAATATTAAAGAGCTATTTTATTTTATTTTATTTATTTAAGGTCGTTAATATAATTTTTATGTGCATCCAGAGTTTTGGGAAGCATTATTCAGTGGGAAAAATAGTTTTGGATGAAAGATAGAGAAGTTTGTTTTGTGGTTTATTACAGGACCTGAAACTGATTTTCTGAAAAGTATTTATTGTTTTGATAATTTTGGATTTTAAAACTTCTCTGTTCCGAAATTGGATGGTAGCCTTTAGGAGGGGATCAAAAATAGAAGTTTAGAAAATGTGAATTCTTTATTCGTAAGCTGTGTTTCGCCATA
The DNA here is from genome assembly GCA_023159025.1 of Thereuonema tuberculata. Taxonomy (NCBI): domain Eukaryota; kingdom Metazoa; phylum Arthropoda; class Chilopoda; order Scutigeromorpha; family Scutigeridae; genus Thereuonema; species Thereuonema tuberculata. The sequence continues at coordinate 13,081 of JAFIDM010078451.1, read as the reverse complement.
GCACCAAACAATATACTGTATGTATATATATATATATAAAATTTGCCGGACAGCTTTCTGAAATTTAAAACCAAATTAATTTCAAAAAACTGTTTCTGTGTAAGTATTAACATTCGAATATACAAACACGTCATCAGCGGCATCTGGTGTTGAATTTTGAAATTAAGCTAAAATTTGGAAATCACAAAAGCGCTTTATTATAAGAAAATTATAATAATATAATAATTATAATTATATAATTATATAATATAATTTTCTATATATGTATGTAAAATGAATAATTTTTCTATGTATGTGTATAAAACAGATAATTTTTTATATGTATATATATGTGAGAGGTTTTTATACATATAGACAAAAAAAGCATATAATTTAAAAGATAATTTAAAAAAATAAAAAATGAATCGAAAAAAACCTAAAAAAATAATAATAAAAAGAGAGCAATTTTCTTATAATAAAGCGCTTTTGTGATTTTTAAATTTTAGCTTAATTTCAAAATTCAACACCAGATGCCGCTGATGACGTGTTTGTATATTCGAATGTTAATACTTACACAGAAACAGTTTTTTGAAATTAATTTGGTTTTTAAATTTCAGAAAGCTGTCCGGCAAATTTTATATGTTTAGTAATGTAAGTTAATTTTATTCTTATATTCTTTACATTCTGAATTCTAAATTGCAAATCATTGAATGAAATATTTGCATTACGAAACTTGAAAAGATGGCGATTCAAGTTTTGTGTATTGGATTTATATATATATATGTATATACAGAATAATTCAAAATTCCCTGTATAAACTTTAAAGCTAGGTCAGGAATACAAAAACAAACCGTATTCGTAGTGGAACATATGTCCGCAAACGCCACCCGAATGTGCCAGAGGGCGCTGTTTGGCAGCAATTAGTTGGGCAGTGTGAGATGTCCTGCATTGATTTCTTCCTATAGGGTTACCTCAACGTCTACGAGACCCCCTCATTGTCTCTGATGCTGACATCGTCGCAAGAGTCGCTGTGGCAGCTGGACGTGTCCGCGAAAGGCCTCGCATTTTGCACATGTTCGACAATCGATGCATCGACGTTGTGAACCGTGTATTACCTACTCTGTACCTGTAATTGTACACCTTACTGTACTGTAAACGTAGGACTAATAAACATGTTATCTACCTTACTTGTTGTCTTTTATTTCTGAACCTTAGTGTACGTTCTAGCATATTCGGATGGCGTTTGCGGACATACATTCCCACTAAGAATACGATTTGTTTTGGTATTCCTGACCTATCTTCAAGTTTTTACAGAGAATTTTGAATAACCCTGTATACATACATGGGCCGTTAGGGAAGTCATGGCAATTAATTTTTTTATCTGCTAACCATGCGGCACCACTGCCATTCCAGAATACACGTTAGAAAGCTTGTTGAATGTTCTTCTGCTTGGCATCACTAACATGGGTCAGTGAAGGAACGTCATGGAAGTAGTGGAAAATACGTATTTGGAAATCATCGTTTAATAAGGCAATGCAGTGCTAGCTAAGGAAGAAAAAGGAACACAGGAATGCTCAATACACATTGCTATCACCCCTCAAAGTAATCTCCAAGGTTATCCACCGTACTTTGCCAACTTAACTTAGTAATGACTTTATATTAATAATAATGGATTGGTATTCACTGTATTACCTTTTGTTAATTTAAATTTTAATGGATTCTTTATGTAATAAGAAATGTAAAAGGTCTTATTCTTCCCACCCCTTAAAACCCGAAGAAGACCCTTGTGTAATGACAGCCGAAATATTGTATGTTGTGTAAAGTATATTAGGAGAAAAGATGAATGAAGTTTTTTTATTGTTCCTTAAATTTAATTTTTGAAAATGAAATAAAGGAAGGGCATCGTTTTTTAGTTTTTTTCAATGTAATACAAACAGTACAAATTTTCCAATTAATCATGAAGTAATGTGGATTTAAAAGTTAATCATTTATAATTTTAATAATATCTTGCCGCGCGCACCTACATCTTTTGTTAACATCTGTTGTTAGGACATTGATAAAAACCATTATATCGCTTTTAATGAAAGGACTAATTTCTCGAAGGAACCATGCACAATTTTTTTTAAGCAGTTAGATCTTTCTGTTATCCGTTATTATGTACGTCAAATTTCAAGATGATCTGTTTAGCCGTTCAAAAGTTATTGGAGGAGGCAGACACAGATATGCAGATTAAATGAGTCTCACTTTCGTAGCGAAATTGACCAAAACATTACGTTAATATTAGCATTATTTATCGGTTGCCTACCAAAATACTGCAAGTACTGTAATTTGCTTGAAGCTTTTTAACGTGCAGATGTAAAAGTAATTTGTCTGTCCGATGAAGAAAGCCGGAAGACAGGCTTTCAGAAACTGTAACTATTTTTATATTTTTATAATTCCTTTTATTCTCAGTGCAGTCTAGTCATTTCTATGAGTATAATTTGCTATTTATCTGTGGGTCCGTTCTGTCATAGTGATCATCTCGATAACTAAATCTAAGACTAAATTTGCAGATAACTAGGATAAATAGTTGTATACTTAAGAATTACAGGAGCTAGATATGCTTAATTTGCATAACATAGGCTATTGAGCTAATGCTATTCAGTGGCCGGTAAAATGTAATGTTTAATTACTCTTTGTTATTAAAGGCTTAAGTGTCACTGAAATATAATATACTTGAATTCTATTAACTTTTATAAGCCTATCGTAACTAGCATTCATTCCTTCTTTAGTTTATTTTTCGTGAATGTTTTTCAAGATGGCGTTGGCATTTACATAGGAAAATAGGCTTCCTGTTTGCCTAGGATCTGTATTAGCATGCGATCTTCACTAATGTTGGGAAAACTCTGCGCTATATAATATTGCTGCGCCAAAGGAGTTTGGGGGGGGGGGGGGGGGGGCTACGATAAGAAAAGCCCTAACGGCACGTGTCGAAGATCGGTTTGATAGCCGTTTTACGACATTCATTTTACGACAAGAGATGCAAACTTTCTGAAAGTGAGAATGGGCGGACGAGTTCATTGTTGAGGGTTAAGAGAAGCAGCGCGGACCCGTAAAAATTCATAAGAAATTTTGCATTTTGTGCATGTTTCAGTATGGTCATATTGAGAAATATTAGAAATACTTTTGTATTCTATACTTTAAAAAAAAAAAGTGAATCAAAAATATATCAGTATTCATAGCTGTTTCGTTTTACTCATAAACTTTATGATCCAAAAATATTAAAAAAATAAAATAAAGCAATAGATAAAAAAAATAGTAGGGGTGCCAACTTTCACATAATCAAAGATTATTTTTCACAAAGATAGGTAGAAACACAGAAGGGCCTTAAAATAATTAAAGCATCAGGGCCTAATACATGACTCCAAAAGTGTAGGAGGTTGGTGCTACTGCTATTACTCGGCTAAAGATATGAAGCTTTGATCGAGGGCTGGTTCGATGCTGAATATCAACTCTCTGGAAAGAACTCTGTAGTATTTCACAGAGGGCTGGGTGACCTATAGGACGATTTAGAAGAAAAAAGAATCACCGCACCCAAGGGATGTGACAGGCATCGCTAATTTAAAGACCACTACTGTACTCATTAAGCTAATAAATTAACATTGCAAAAGTCGAATTAAAAATCGCGAAGAAACTGTATCTGCTCTTGAGATGGTTTTGGTCTATGGTTAGACAATCAAATGAAAACTCCCAATTCCTTCCGATAGGAATTTGAATTAAAAATTTGGTTCCTGTTACGAAATAAATCAAGTAAATTCTGATTATTCATTTTAAAATTGTAGGATTTTTGAATTATCATCCAGCTCATGGGTCTGAATTTTTAAAATTTTTAATTTTGTTGATGCCACTTGTAAATATCATTATATTCAGTTGTATTTGTAAAGAATTAAAGATAGGTGATGATTAAATTTTATCATTAATATATAATATCTGAATTCCTCAGATATAGAAAATTCCCTATATAATAAAATGAAAATTAATTACGAAGCAGGAGTATATCGATAAAATTAAAGTATAACTACATAAATCAATTGATTTAAAACGGTCAGTTTAAACTGACAATTATAACAAGTTGGCATTTACTTAAGTACAAGTATAGAGTTTTTAACTTTTGTAATTATTGACATTATTTCAATTAAAGAACTGACCTGTTAGGTTTAATAAAGGTAAGAATCAAATCGCAAAACGTTACAAATTGATAGAATGTTTTTAGCTTACTTTCCTTAGGAAAGGAAGCTTATGAGATCATCCAGTCTCGTGTGTGTGTGTGTGTGTGTGTGTGTGTGTGTCACTAATTCTGAACCGATAGATGGATCTTCATGAAAATTGGCATGTATATTTAAAGACTAAAAACGATGTAATGTTTGTATTTGAAAGCTTTTCCAAATGTCGAGGAATTGGCAGGAAGAAGGCGATGAAAATTTCCATAGAAATTAGATTCTAATGAATCTAAACTGTGCATTTCTATCGATACATATTAGCATAAAACTGAAAGAGAAAGGCTGATTATTGAGGCGTTGATTATTATCAGTGGTTTTCCATGTATTAATAAGGATAGAAGGATGAAGATAAAGGATTCTTCACTTTGCTTATTTAAGCAAGGTTTAAAGATTTGACAAAATTTTTGTGGAATTGAATATCTTCTGATAATTTAAACTTTTGGATGTTTTCAATAATTTGATTGTTACGATGATTTTGAATATGATTAAATTATAATAGTATAATAACAGTATACATACACACACACACACACACACACATATATATATATATATATATATAACAAATTTTACTCTCTTAAAAAATAGTTACACAGTGTAAACGTTCACCCAAACAAACACAAAAAAACACGTTTAATCACTGGCATTTTCTTAGGCAAGACGGGCCTCAACCAGGGGCCTAAGTGTTGCTAAGGTATTGACGTAAAATGTTCGCAGTGCCAATGATGGCTGTCTTTTGTAATTCAGCTGTTGTTATTGCTGGTGCTCCAAGTCTGGTGTAATAGTCCATAAATTTAAGTGATAGTGTTCCTAGTGCACCAATGATGATTGGCAACACTGTAGTTGTTTTATTCCATATTCGTGTAATTTCAAGTGCCAGAGCCCTGTATTTGTTGATTTTTTCCAGTTCTTTTTCCTGGACTCTTCAGTCCCCAGGGATGGCAATGTCAATTAGGGTCACATTTTGTTGGTCAATTAATGTAATATCAGGCGTATTAGCTGTTACATGCTGGTCTGTTTGAATACGAAAATCCCAGAGGATTTTAACTTGCCCGTTATCCAAGACCTTTTCTATACTGTGATGCCAGGGTTTTTCTGATGTATGGAATCCATATTTACGACATAGTGCCCAATGTATTTTCTTGGCTACATCGTCATGTCGCTTTTTATATTCTGTGTTAGCAATTGTAGAGCACTCACAGATTATATGATTTACAGTTTCTTCTCGGTTGTTACACAGTCTGCAAAGGCTGTTGGTGCTTGTGCCTTGTATTTTGGCCTTCATAACATTGGTCTGAAGGGCCTGTTCCTGTGCAGCAAGGAGCAGACCCTCAGTCTCCTTTCTCAATGTACCATTTTTTAGCCAAGTCCAGATGATATTTTTGTCATGTTTATGTTCGATTTTTTTGAAGAAAGCCCCATGAAGGGGCTTGTTTTTCCAAGCTTCTAGTCGAGTATTGTACTGGTCTTTTTTGTACTCTATTTTGGATTTGGTGGCTTTCAGGTATATATATATATATATATATATATATATATATATATATATATAATGCAGTGAAGCTCGGTTTTATCGCGATCTTTCGGATCCAAGATCTCGAAGATCGCGATCTGCCCGAGTTTTTTTTTTACTTTGCGATGTCAAATGTCGTATACTCGGACCCTATTATCGCCCACACGATTCCAAATGGTCATGTCGCGATTACCTACATCATTCAGAGCGATGTGAGAGAATTTTATACAGTTTATATAAATATTTGTAAATCATTACCTTTTCAACACTTTGATGGGTTATATTAGCCAAAATCTCCATACAGTATTTCTGTTTTCTTACGGTTTGGCGCGGCCATCTCGGTTCTTGTACAAACGACGATTATACAAATCGCGAGCAGTTCTCTAAAATCAATCGATTTTTGTACTTTTTGAGCGAAAATATGGTAAATTTTGCAATTTTACAATTATACACCTTTTCCAAAATAGAAGGGGTCCAAGACCAAATCGCGTTATATCCGAATTCGCGATATAAACAACCACGTTATAGCCGAGTTTCACTATATTATAATATTATAAATGTAATATTATAACAATCAATAACACGCATATCATTAAAAATTGTGAAGATGTTACGAACGTATTGATACAACGATATGCATATGATCTTATCTAAGTAATTATTTGAATTTCAAATTTAACGAATTTATAGTAAGTTAAGATGTCTGAAGATCAGCCTTAGGTCTGACAGAAATAGTGCATTTACCTACTGTAGAAGAAGAAATGATTCATAAGAAGTTATTTTCATTTGATATCATTAAATTAAACGGATTTTAACAGAAAGCATGTTGAATATTATCAGAATCACGTGGAGACTTGTTAACACAACAGAAGCCGAGAGAACAATACCGCAGTTTTCCTTAGTAGAGCTATGAGAATTTTTTTTCGTCACTGCGATGACCACGAATGTACGCGAAGAGAACAGCTTATTTGAGAAATAGTGAACATTTTGCGGAATGACAGTCAGCGATAACGAGGATGTATTGTTAAATCGTGATATAATATCGTCACCAGTATTTTTGCTGCATCAGCAGGTATTGGCGCTTTCCTATCTCGAAGACTTGCTTTATTCTAGGAATAAATACTGAGGTGGTTTTCGTTGCCTTCCTCAGAAGCCATTATGGAATAGCTTCAGCTTCGAAAAGAAAATGAAGAAGAGGCTGACAGAGAAAAGCAAAGTGAAACAATAGATAAGTAAATAAATAAATAATTTGAAAAAGATAGTTTGTTATTGCACATTTAGGCACTTCAAACTTTTTACACATTGATAGAGCTCTCAAAAAGATACTCTTGGTTGAAGGAAAGGGGAGAAAAAAAACCCATAAAAACCTTTTGTTCTGTACAACAAGTCTCGAACTCGTAAATAATAGTGAAGAGAGGAGAGGAATCAATTACAGATGGGAAACCATGGATGAAATTCAGAGGATTTGAGAAGTGCAGGCTATTTAGAAAATAAAAATATGCAATTAATAAATTACGAAAGTATTCGAAATATATGAAACAGAAGTCAATAGTCTACATTTTTGTTTCTTCTTGGTAGAGTTTCATCAATACACAATCAGTTTGACGTCTTGTTGGATAGCAACAAGATTATTTATTTATAGCGAATAAAATAATATACATATATTCGGCGAAGCTAGAAACGTCATGTGACATCGGATGTACGTTTTCCCAGAAAGATAAAATGAGCTAAATATGCGTCATCTCCGTATTTTGCCTACAACATAGCACCCAGTTCTTAATATATCATTGAAATTGTTATCAAAAGCAATTGAGACGGTTACCATAGACTTCGTTTTATTTATTTAATTTTTAGAAGTTCGCGTGTACTTCTGAAGATTTTTTTCCATTCATGCATCAACTCTTCGAAAAACAAGTATCTTTCCATAGTTCGTCTTATATTTCTGTGAACTATTATCATTTGGCTAAAAATAATGATAGAAATTTTTTTATTTTACATTTTCACACCAGTAGTGAATCATGCTAATGAAAATAAATTTTTATGATGATCTAATAGGAACAAAGTATTGCATCAATGTCAAAGAATCTGACACGAACTATGATAACTTTATTTATTTATTTATTTATTTATTTATTTATTTATTTATTTATTTATTTAATTTTATTTTATTATCGTAGCTTAAGAACAGCAACAAAACATCTCTACTTCCAAAAATATCTTGTAATTGATTTCAATGTAATTTCGCTTTTTTTTTTTTTTGCGAATGTGTTTTTTTTTATTAAGGATTAGCCAGCTCCTGTCGCTTCGCTCCTGAAGCCTTGCTTTCCTTATTTGAAAAACCAAATTACATTAAGTAATGTACAAACCAAAACTTAGAACTGAAACTAAATTAAATTTTAAATTTTAACCAACACATGCAGTACAATATTGAAATCCAATGTATTAATTAACCATATCGTATATTTATTCAGATCTGTGGTGCGATTTAAAACTGCGCGAGCGATATCTACCGTCAGTTTTGGGAATGTTTTAAATGCAGTCATTGAAAACTGCGCTAGCGCCATCTATGGACAATTTTTGCGAAGTTTCTCATTCATCCTACGGGAACTACTTGATCGACTGGGATGAAAAGTAGCCTACGTCGTACTCCGTGTCGTAGACTACCTGCATGTAAAATTTAATTCTGATCCGTTGCGCCGTTGAGGCGTGATTGAATGACAAGCAGTTGTTGTTTTTTATTTAATTTTTGGTTAGAATTTCTTCGGGGGAGTTCCCGCTCTCGGGAGCGAGTCCCGGGAAGGCTAACCCCTCGCATCTTCTGAGTCTGTCATCGGTGAAGTTTGACTGGCTGATGAGTCCTAATAAGGACGAAACGGTCTGTCCCAGTCTCTTCCCGGTGACAACTCAGTGTGCGAATCCTATCTTGTAGAGCTGTGCCTTCGTTTGCGTACTCAATTCTTTGAATCATCGGGCACGTTAAATTTCTTTTCATTTTAAATACTGCTTACATTCAGTAAATATTAGAATTGGAATATAAACCTAAGCTTGAAATTTCTTTAATCTTTTAGTAAGCTCTTTTAAAGTTCTTGCATATTTTATATAAACGTTAATCTTGACCTTTAAGAAAACTTGTTAAGCTTCAGATGTGTGGTATACGTTCTAACTTTCCATTCTCACGTCTACTCTCGAAACAGGCTTCCTTTATCCTTTCTAAAAATTCCGACTTCTCCACTCGCGCTAACTAAGCTTCATATTCTCTTTGGAGAGGACGACGACAACCTTGCGGGAAATTGTTTGCTTCGTTTTACATGACCTTATCCTCACCGAAACCAATCAATAGATTTGCTCATTTTGGCATAACGAGGACAGTGGGAAGGAGGCTGGTGATTCTGACAAACTGTTGGCGATATAATGCGTATTCTACTGTGTTCAAGGTTTACGAAAGAAATTAAATATAAAGAAAATCAAGTAGAGTATTTTGACCACAGTTACAGACAATCAATTATACATAAGTCCGAATTTGATGAAGGTGAATAAAATGGAAACGGGCTTATATTCGAATTCTGAACAAATTGGAGCTGATGTCTCTATACAGTTATCAAAAAATTTGGAGAAATAGATTGTTGTCCATAAAGATACAGGTCTAACATCAATCCGTTACATTTATTGGTTCAGAAGTTACAAGGCTACATATATTCGATAGTTTCACAGATTTTTACTTCGTTTTATATTCCATTTTACAGCGTATTAAAGACAGTGATGTTTTATTTTAAGTATGTTTGTCTATTTCAAGACAATTAGTTCACTCATTCAAAAGTTATTAAAAGTTGTTTTGTACATCGACAGATATGATGTTATTTCTTCCGAAAGTAGGAAAAAAATCAATTCGATGACAATGCAGTTTTGTGTTTTAATTCTTTTTTATTATTGCAAATTGTGTGTTATTTCTATAAATATATAATTTTTAATTAGTTAGTTAAATTAGTTGATTTAACTTTTAAATTTTTAAAGTACATACGACAATGAATTTTCTAAACTTTTTAGGCGCTTTTGTTTAATTGCGCAAAAAAAAATTCATTAAGACTGACGGAGGCCAAAATACATGGGTTTTTCTTTATGTTATTTTTTTAACATATAGTTCTTATTATTATTTTAAATTTGGGAGTAACATATTTTCGTTACTATTCTATTCATCTCCGTATTGAAATCCTATTATTTACTAGTGACTATTCCCAATTGATGATCGCCAATTAAGCGAGAAACAGCTGTTTGGGATGTCATCTAATAAACACTTGTTCTCAACCTTTAATGTGACATTTAATTGCTGGAAGAGAGGTACTGAAGAATATTATTCTCCTCTGTATTCATTTTACTCTTTAACTTGCACTGGAAAATTTTGTTAAATTGTACAACAACAAAAAAGGCCTCAAAAAATATTTGAAACTACTGACCTAACAGCTGAAAGTTTTTTTAAGAAACTAAAATGTGGGGAGGCAATTGATAGAGATTAAAATTGTGTATCTAGATAAGGATGTAGCAGCTTTTAACGTCTTTTTTATTCTGCTTAGTAGAGAAAAAGAACAAAAAATAGCTTACAGTATGATTCTAAGTAGATACGCATGTGATCAAGAAAATCAAAAACTGTTTATTAGAGAGAGATCTAAATGATTGAATTTCGCAAATGCAAAGGATTAAATTTCCCGACCGATTTAAATAATGTTAAAATCTATTATTAAATTTGCAACTTAAAATTAGAGCTGACTTGGTAACTTAACAGTAATATTACTGTGACGTACTGTTAAGACTGTAACTGAACAGTGATTTTACTGGCAAGCTGTATATGAATACTAGATTTCTTGTTAATATGTTTAGTTGTAACAGTGATTTTAATGTTAAACTGCAAATGAACGGTAAATTTCTTCTTAAGTTTGTAACTGAACATTGACTGTACTGTTAAGTTGTAAATGAAGAGTGGATTTTTGTTAAGTTTGTAACTGAACCCTGACTTTAAAATGTTAAGTTTGCAAATAAATAGTGTATTTCCCATTAAATCTATAACAGCTGAAGATTTTAATGTTAAGTCTGTAGCAGAGTTGTTGTTTAAGTCTGCAACTTTACAGTTTCAGCTTCAACGTGGGAAAAGAAATTTGTAACAAAAAAAAAAAAAGACGGAGGAGTAAACATGGTAAAAAAGACTTTTCTCCTCAATCCTGTTTTTACTTTTTTTTCCAGTTAGATGTAGGATTGTATTTACACTGTCAAAACTAATCGATTTATTGAAAACAAATAAGAGTGCTTCTGTGCCAATCGTTATTATGAGTCCCCCAGTTTATGTGGGAGGGAAAGCAACGAAAAGAGGTCACCCACTGCGCCTTGCTTCTACCTGTCGTGTGTGGAGAGATTTGTTTACACGAGCGGCTCAAGGAGTCTCTTCTGCTTTGGATTGTCTCTGACGACCTCCTGCTTCCCGCTAAGTCTTTGCTCGTCAATGTCTGTCTCCAAAGTTTAATTTAATTCATTCTATCCGGGTTTCACGAAAGGCATCAGTTATCCATTTTCCTCTGTAATTATTTTTCTGATACGCGAACTAACCTAACTAACTAGCTTTAATTGTTTTTATCATTATTTTTATCATTATATCTCGCACGCTATCATAGCAGGGTATTGCAGGTTTGTAATGTTCTTATTAAGCGGGGAGAGAAAATACAATTCTATATCGAAATACTCATGTCCTTTTGACTCTGATCACGATAACCCAATAACTATACATCTTAGAAACTGAAGTATGAACCATTCTTTTCTTTCCAATCATTTTTATTTGATGGGGTAATAAAAACACAGGATGAAGTTAGTCTATCCATTTTTGGTAACCCAACTCTTCTAACAAATTGTAGTTATCAGTCTAATCAGCACCAGTATTAAATTATCGTGAAAATAAACGTGAAACCTCCAAAAACAGAAAAACAGAAGTTAAAAAAAATAGCCATAATCATAATGGTAATTTGTAAGTTAGCTATTAGCACCTGAAACAAATGAATTGTTGTTGGTGGTGGTGTTTAGTTCTTTATTATTATCACTGTTCCTTTTACATCTATCCTGAGATTTCGCTATTTACTATGGATACTCCTGGATGATAATCGCCAATAAGAGTGAAACAGATGTTCTTGGATGTTATCCACTAAAAATTTATCTCTACTAAATTTTAATAGCATGGAAACAGACGCATAAACACAATATACCTATTTAGTAAAATCTATCCATCTACTTATTTATTTATCTCGATATTTTTCTACCATTATATGTTGGGGACTACTCGTAGGTTACTTATAGCTTATTATGGTTGTAGCTCTAATTTTTCCCAGTTCTTTATATTGGGAAGTTCTTTTCTAGATAGCTCCAATAAATTCATCCGTTATGCAAACGTTTTCTTGCTTTCTTCTCATTATTAAGAACGTAGCATGGTATTTCTGTTCTTCCCCTGTTCTTCGTCTTGCTGGTGTTCTGTGATATCTATTTCAGTTTCTTTAATGTGTCAACCACACTACGTCGTTCTTTCACTAAATATATTCTTGTGATCTAGTCTTTCAATTCATGTTATTTATCTCTTCATACTTCTATGTAAAGTTATATTAATAATATCAGAATAGATTTCTATTGATTAATTACGTTGAAGCTTTACCTTCTTCTTCCATATTACGTAATTTTATTCCCAGTTTTCATTGACTCTATTTCTATTGCCATTTTAATATTCTTACTAATCCTCCTCATCAGTGTAATCCTCATCAATAAATAATTGTAGTTAAATATAAAAATCAGAACAAACTCTTTCTTTTTTTTTCTTCATAATTAATATTTTGAAGTGACATCGGAAAGTTTTCATCAAAAGTAATTATTTTATCAAAAACAATTATATTAAGTTACTTTTCAGTACATTATCATCGTTAATGGTATACAACTTAAACCGGTACGTTATTTTCAAGTATTACACTTATATTGCTCCATTTTAAATACTATTGGTATACTTGCTTGTTTTATATTCGTTGTTATAGATTTATAAAAACTTATTTATAATAATTTTTTTACAAAGCAATAAAAAAAAAACAAAAGACAGCACCAGAGTAAACAAATTGCCATTCTGAATCAATTATCGGGGGGAATTTGGGGACGGCCGTTTCGTCCTTCCTGGGACTCATCGGCCCAATCCGCCTACCCCTATAATCAATTTTATGGTTACGAAATATTTTCTCCTTTAATTTTACTAATATTAATCGGATTTTGGATATATATATATATATATATATATATATATATATATATATATATATATATATAT
>JAFIDM010078449.1:4200-16445 GCA_023159025.1 Thereuonema tuberculata | reverse complement strand
TTAAATTTTAAAGTAAAACAAAAACATCTATTTCTTTTTATACTGAGGAAATGATTTGTCGATGAGATAATACAATATAAAATAAGCCCTTGTCTAGATACAGGAAAGAGAAAAGGACAAAATACAAGAGGAAATAGGAGAGGGATAATATTTCTAATGAGGATTGAGTTGAGTAAATAGATGTTGTTTAAATTTTCCTTTAAATTGGATAAGAGTAGAACAATCACGAATTAATTAACTCAATAAATCTTCTGCATTATTTTAGCATTCTTAAATATTTCATTTAAATTAATCACTTTCAGAGTTTACTAAAGTTGTCTTTAAAAATTCTTAAAAAAATAAAATTGAAGAAAATCAAAGTAATGCAATTAGGTGAAACCTTCATTGCTGAATTCGGATAATCCACCACCCCCGCATTCAAAGTCATAGTGGGGTTTTTTGAGTTTCATAGCACATTCGATAACGTTTGAATATATGGCTTGAACTTCGAACTGTGTGAATGTTGTACAATCCTCTTTCGGTTTCACCTCATGGATACATTTATTCTGTTCTTTTATTTCTCTACAACTTCGACCTCCGTTAATATAATCAACAAAACAAAGTCTAATATTGTTGACCCACTCTTTCTTCCAATCCAAGCGGTAAAAATAATCATTTGGTCCCAAAGTTCTCCAAAATACTTAAAATGAGTTTTTGCTGTGTTTTGATATAATTCCTGTGGATCTTCAAAACGTTTTTCTTCTGGGGCTTCACATGACGGGGGATATTTATAACTGTAATGAAAGCATATTTTCAAGGCGTCAATCCTCTTCACTAATCTTTTAATAATCCTAGTTAGATCTTGTGCCAAAGAGACAATGATACATCCTACAATTGTCAGAAGGAAAAAGAAATGTTTTCTGCTGTTTCATTTTACATTCAACTTAAGAAGAATAAAAACAATCCTTCTTGAGTCTAAAATCAACTTTTAAAATTAATGTAAATTGAAGAAATTTTTTTCGATCAACAAGAATTTGAAAAAAGAGCTGTAGGTACCGTCATGTGAAGCCCCAGAAGAAAAAGTTTTTGAAGATCCACAGGAAATGTGGAAGAACTTCAATTTTCAAGAACGTCCTTGTTTCAATGATATAAAGAATTTTTCGTGCGGCGAGAAAGAGCATACGCAGAAGGAGTTAGTGAGTTTTGGAATTATAGTAAAACATAACAAAGACTCATTTTATGAATTTTGCAACAGTATGGCACCAAATCATCATTTTTTTCCGTTTTGTTTGGAAGGAAGAGTGCATTAAAGAGTGGGTCAACAATATTGGACTTAGTTTTGTTGATATATTAACGGAGGTCGAAGTTACAGACAAAAGAAAGAACGCAATAAATGTATCCATGTGGTAAAACCGAAATAGGATTGCACAACATACACACAGTTCGAAGTCCAAGCGATATATTTAAACGTTACCGAAGATGCTATGAAATTCAAAGAATCCCACTATGACTTTGAATAGGGGGTGGGGTGGGGTGTAGATTATCCGAATTTACCAGTGAAGATTTCAGCTATTTGCATTACTTTGATTTTCTTCAATTTATTTTTTTATGAATTTTTGAAGACAGCTTTAGTAAACTCTGCAAGTGATTAATTTAAATGAAATACTTAAGAAATGCTGAAATAATGCAGAAGATTTATTGAGTTAATAAATTTTACAGTAACAAAAGGCATTTCAAAAGTAAATCACGCATTTCATCGGAAGCGTAGTGATGTCGCAAAAGAAAAAATGAACAATAAAAAACTCACTAATGAAAAATTAGTGGGAAAATTCATTACCACGGTCCCACGGCCTTAACGAATTTTTTAAAGCATAAAAATTCAAATTGCGCATTTAAGTTATAAATAAACAACAATGGGTGAGACCAAATTGTTTATCAAGTGACATCCTGATACAGCTGTTTCACGCTGTTTCACGCTGAGGCACCACTGCGCTTCCATTGATCATTCATATTAGCATCAGTACGGAGATCTTGTTGTTTTACTGGTGACTTCTCCTGGCTGATGATCGTCAAAGAGCGTGAGATAGCGGCTCCAGGTTGTCGCTTTGTAAACAAAATTGGTCTCACCCATTGTTGTTTAATAACAATTGAAATGCGTATTTTTAATTTTTATATTTTGAAAAAAGTTCTTTATGCCGGCGAATGGCTGGCACATAAATTTTCTCACTGATTTTTCATTTCTGAGTTTTTTATTGGCTATTTTTTTTCTTTTGAGGCACCAGTGCGCTTTCGATGATCATTCATATTTACAACAATTTGATCTCACCAATTGTTGTTTTAATACAAATTTCCTTTGGAATATTATTCCAAATTTGAGGGGCTGAAAACCTAACTGCTCTTGTTTGATAGTGGGATCTTGTTTTTGTTAGTAGAAGAACAGGGTTGAGTCTAATTTTATAAGAGTGGAAATGGGGTTTAGTATTTAAAGTAATTGAAGGATATAGTTTATTGTTAGTAAAAGAACAGGATTGAGTCTAATTTTATAAGAGTGGAAATGGGGTTTAGTATTTAAAGTAATTGAAGGATATAGTTTTTTGTTGATAATTTCATAGGTGAAAAGAGGCAACTGAAACTTGTAGATCTGATTAAAAGGAATTATTTCATGTTTTGGCCAAAGAGATTGAGAAAAGTAGAGGCGAGGTTTTTATTGAGAAATCTTAGGAAATGTTTTTGAACTTTAAGTATCATATTTTCTTGAAATTTGGAAGCGATACCCCAAATGATTTCATCATAACATAATTTTGCATCAATTAGTGACCAATATAGACTTAGAAGTATTTGCCGAGAATGCAAAGCAAAGTAAAGTTTCCTAATGGTACCTAAATTTTTGGAAACTTTAGGAGCGATTTGCTTTGCATGGAGATTCCATGACAGATCGTGTGAAAGAGTAATACCTAAATATCGGAAGGATGGAACTTCTTAAAAGGAACTTCTCTATGTGATAGATCATAGAGAAATTGTTAGAATTGAGTTTTTTATTTCTTTGGTGACAAAACATGTAAACTGTTTTGGTTGCATTTAAAGTTAAGTTATTTGAAGCTAGCCAAGATTCAAGTTAGAGAAGTCAGGACTGGACCTCACACTTTGAGTTCTTCCATATTTTTATTAGGAAATAGAAAGATTCCGTCATCAGCATACAAGATATCTTTTGGAGCAGGCGATGTGAGAATGAGATCGTTTTTAAAAAAGTTAAAGAGACGGAGGGGAAGTGTAGATCCTTGGGGTAAACCTATCGTCGTGTGATTTACTGAAGAGTAACAGCCGTTTGAGGAGAGTAAATATCCTCTTTCTGATAGATAGAACCATATTAGAGGTGGGCCTGTAATTCCCATACGTTATAATTTTGAAGTAATTTATTTATATTAATTGAATCAAAAGCAAGCTTTTTCAAGTCCAAGAAGTCCTAAGACGATCTTATTACCCACTAAATTCTCCGTGAAAAATTCTATTAGATCAATTAGTGCAGTTTCAGTTTTTTTCGCTGTGATGAAACCATTTTGTTGTTGAGCAATAATTTTATTTTTTGATGTATAGTTAGAGAGTTCACTGTGAAATAATTAGAAATACCCCAAAAAAAGTGGGGAAAAAATTATATTAGTTCATATTATGAAGCAAAGTCTTAACACAAAATCTAAATTTTCGAAGTAAATTCTTGTTTAAAAGCTTTAATTTCCTGTTGTCTAATTAAATTAATCATTATAAAATTTTCAATTCAAATTTTAGACCACGAATTTTCTTTTTATTCTTTAAAAATATTAAAAATCAAACACACACAAATTAACGTTACATTTAAAAAATACATAGGGGAAGGTGTTGTACTTTTGACCGATTGTACTTTTGACCACCCTTGCTAGTTTTGCCATCTATCAGCATAATTTAAAAGCTTTTCTGTTTAATGTGTAATATTTCCACTATTTGCACCTTTAAACTTTCAGTAGCAGTTAGATCTTTGACTTGCAAGGAGTTAAAAATATTTTTCCAATCTCATCACCAAAAAGTAAGTATTTTGCAAGTGCAAATTTCTTTAATAACATTGTTTGTTTTCTTTTGATTGTTATTTTAACAAAAATGAGTAATACATATATGCTTATAGATTAATTGTTAGGACTTTTAAGAGTTCTGGATTAACCTAAAAATTGTAGCACGGCGTGAAACGTAAGTTTGACTGATGTTGTAGCTTTGACCACAGCAGGATGTTGTTCCTCTGACCAGGTCAAAGGTACAACATTACTTAATAATAGGTAAATGTTTTTACTTAAAATCACTTTAGCATTATGTAAGATGGAAATTTAAATATTTTTTGCCAAATTTTTATTTTTTTCCAAATCCTATCCAAAGAAAATAAAAAAATCGATTGTTTATCCATGACTTTGAATCTGATGTTGAATATTCATCAGGGAAAAGTATTTTCGATCTTTCAGATGAATGCCATGAGTTGAAGAAAGAATTAAACTTTGAAAAAAAAGATTTAGTGGAAGAAAGTTACGTCCTTGTCAAGCTGACAACAACAACAACAACAACAACAACAACAAAAAATACTTTTACTCAAAATATAATATATAAAACAAATGCAGTTGATGGCAAGATGCGTGTAGATCACATGTATCCACTCAGGTAAGGATTTACTTGAGTACAAAAATTCAGAAAATTCATTTAGTGAAAACTGGTCAAAGGTACAACACCTTCCCCTACATATTGGGAAGCTTTTTGGATACGAATTATTGTGGCATCCTTTGTCAACCAGTAACTCCTATGTTCGGCTTACTATATATATGGGGTCCTCTTTTTCTCTTGGGTAGCTATCAGCCAATGATACACTTCCTCGATTCTTCCAATGAAAGCGTCTCAATTGATGTGTTCTCTGTATCGTCATATAATTTTACCTCTTTCCAACTATTAATTAATCATTAATTATTGTATATGTTTTCAAATACTTTGTTTATTTTTTTCTCAATTTCGTTTTCCTTTTTCTTTTTGTAATGTTTGAATCTATGATTATTAATGTATGTATTTAAGGTAAAGTGACCAAATGTCGGCCGGTGACCAAATGTCGGCCACCAAATGTTTTTTGTATTTAAGAAACACGTACTGGTCTAGCTGTGGCTTTTTTCGTTTTACACGATTTTGACATCTTTGGACTATCATCCTATCTTAGTTTCAATTGTCATCTCCAGATGTCGCCATTTACTTTAATCTCTCATCGAAGACGTGAGATTGATTGTTATGGGAAACGATTGTTTTGGCGAGATTCTTCAGATTGCAAAGTTGAGAATTCATTTTCTCCAAGCCAAAGCAATACTTCGTTTTCATGTTTTTTTGTATGATTTTGATATTAGCAAACACTCAGCTGATAGTTTAACGTTATTTCCTAAGTAATTAGTATTTATTACCTTGAACTGCTTCAGTATTCACATTTTATTTTCCTATTTCAAGTTGCCCTAATGTCGGCCATGGATGGCCCAAATGTCGGCCAGCTATTGACCAAATGTCGGCCATTGTTTATTTGTAGCGTGTAGCTTAGCATACTTAACAGTTTAGTAAAAAAATGTAAATACCTATCTTACTTGTTGAAGACTAGTGCAACCCGTGAAATATTCACGGAAGTAAAAAAGATTCCACGTTTTTGAAATACCGTGACATTTTTCAAAAACCCAAGATTGAAAACGATGTTCTAAGCTCAGTTTTTGAAAGCCATGACTCCCATAACAGCCCAAGTGTAATTTGACTGATGACTAAGCAATAAATGTATTTTGATCATGGTACTTCTTGCAACGTAATTATCTATATTTAGAGGTTAGTTTCGAAATATGCTTGAAGAGTCAATAAGGTGTGTGAGTCATTATAGCGTCATTATCAGTTAACCTCCTTCCCTAAAATAATTTCGACCAAAGAAATGTTAGTGGACACCATCTTGTATTTTGTTTCTGCGTAACTCCTGTTTCTGTAGCGATATTGGGATGACACGGAAATGTTGGTGGCGCCCCCTTGTATTTTGTTTCTGCATAACTACTGTTTCTGTAGCGCTGGTGGGATGCCACGGAAATATTAGTGGCGCCACCTTGTATTTTGTTTCTTGCTTAAATACTGTATATCGCTATTGAGATGACATATAAACACGCTGACCGACCGACATCCGTACGTACAATTTTTGCCTATTAATAAGATCAATAGGCCTATGCTTCTTTTCGAATATAAGAATGTACGTAGGCTGAAAAGAAATTAATTTTATAAAAAAAAATGTGATATATTTAGATAGAGGATACTATCCGAGGTTTACATTTCTATCAACGCCTAGCCTAGATCTCACGACATAACTAGGAAATTCCTAAGGTTTTTTTTCCGAATTCACAGAGGCATAGCCATAAATTAGTTTTAAAAAAAGAGAAATATTAGTATTAATGCCGTTTTAACTGCCAAGGAAATTATGGGATGGAGAAATACAATTTGGCTAGAAAATGCATAGGAAAATTAATTTCTTTTTATCCATTATTGCAATATTTCCACTATAGGCTAGGCTATTGCACATTGAAACGATCAGAGCAAAGAATTGTATTATTAAGCATATTAAGTTTTACAAATTCCAGAAATACTTTCGTACCATGGATGAAATAAGGTTACAATAAATACAATAAATTACTTACAATAAACATTTTATATTAGATGTGGTATATGAAATGAAACTGAACATGCAAAAGAAAAGTAAGAAAAGGAAGAGCTACAAATAAAAAAAGAGAAAATAGGCTTAAAGCAGTTGCTTTGAAGAAAGAAAAAGCTGAACAACTAAAAAAGAGAAAGCGAAAAACAGCAACAGAAAGAAGAGTTGAAGAAGAAGAAAGAAAACTCCCAAAATCTAATAAGGAGAAGAAAATAAACTTTTTCATAATATTTTTTCCATAAACTTGTATTCTAAATATTAAAATGAGATTTTTTTAAAATAAATTCCTGTGAACAGCAATGTTTAACTGATGCATATGTTAACTGGTCAACTGGCTTCCACAAAGAAAGAAAATACAAATGGTTTAAAAGAAAATATAAATGGTCAATAAAATGGTTTGGATTTAATAGTCTGTCTCAGATTTCTGACGACCACTATTACGAGACGGAGCAATGACATCACAAGAAAGCTTTCTTTTTACTTGGTCGTCACCACAAATAGACCTAACTGAAATTCAGAGTTTAGCAGAATAAATAATTATTAAGCTAAGATATTATCGAGACATCTATGGCATACAACTAATAGGTTTTCTTTAATATTATATAACCGTTTCTTGTAGAGTAGGCCTACTCGATAAACAGAAATTGCTCAAATTGAAACAGTATCTACATCTTTTCTCCTTGTTCTTGTCTCCATACTTACATTGTTAATTATGGCTTTGTAGTGCATGATAACTAATTGTATCCTAATTTTGAACCTTTTGAAACTTTTTTTGAGTTATTTTATTCTATGAATATCAAAAATGGTTCTCGTTGTATATTCAACATGCTAAAAATGGCTCGACCCATCTCGTTTAAATTTGATAACCAAATTTGGTAAATTGTTTATTTGGGAATGAACTTACAACATAGGTACAGTTAATTTGACCTTCTTCCCATTCTCATTTATTGAAATTTACTTCCCCCTTCTCTATCTTACAAGCTTTGTCCTCACTATGCGACAGAAAGATTGTAATATAAATTAAAGTTCTAGGAATATATAATATTCAAAATTATTTCAAACATTTTTTTTTTCAAATCCCAATTTAATACGTTTTTACAAACTTGTAAGTTAACTTTAGAGGTAGCTGTAGCTTTCTCCAAGAAAAACCCTATTGTTTTTGGTAAATGTCGGACCATTAGTTAGAGAATTAAGGTTGAAATGCCTGCCTTAATTAATAAGCCTCCTTTTTTCTATTGGAAGGTAAGCTAATAATATTTCCTGTAATATCTTTTACTATAAGTCGTTCATAAAAAATATACAATTTCAAGCAAAATACTGCATTTTATTGTTCTTTGCTTTCTTATACTAGATATTACAATGGGAAATTTAATAAGATGCTAATAACATAATAATTTTGAAATTTTTTTGATTAATAACGAATTTGTAATTTTGCCTCTCCTTTTGTTAAAATTAAATTATTACTAAAAAATTATCTAGCTTAATAACAAATATAATTTTGCTTTATTGCTGAATACCATAGTTTTAAAAGTTAAATAATATGAAATTTCAGACGTCCGCCGATGCGATGATAGCTCAGGGGTGAATTCTTTTCTTTTTTTGTGCCTTGTTTGGCTTATTGTTTTATAGTTTAAAAATTTTCTGATTTTAAGCTACAAAATGTGTTTTCGAAAGTTGAAAATATTAATAAAAATATAGAAAAATGAATATTGATTAGCTATAGACAAATAGGACTTCCGCTTTAAAATAATAGAAGAAAATAGAAAAATAATATCATTACATTTTTGTTTACAATTTAAAAGTTTATATCGTTATAAAGTCCAACCACATTATTATTAAGAACTTGCTTTGTTAAAAAAGAAGAAATCGTCAAAATAGATTTCATTTTTAAGGAATGAAACTATATAATTTATATATTGGTGATAATTAAAAGTGAGAAGTTGCTATTTTTACCATAGGATTAATAGTTACGAGTGTCTCCCTCTGTAAATAAACATTGGACATCCAACCTATAGATCAGGAGTTGTATTTTTAAAGAAAGAATTCAAAACTGTAAATAAGAAATCAGGAAGAAATAAAAGCTAAGCAATTGTTATATTAAAAAAAAGCCAGATTTAATAAAGAAAAAAAAGAGAATATATTGAGATTCGGAAATGAATAATAGATAAAATCAGACATCAACAGCTATTTATTTTAAATCTGCTGCAAGAGTATCACTGGAAGTTCTATTTCTTAGAATAATAAACTGTTCTTATTTCAAATTAAAATGTTCTTTAATTTTTTTTAAATCTTCTCTGAATTTATCAGGAAATTTTTAAATTGTTAATAGATGAAGTCTAATTGATTTAATTCCTTACAACCAAAGCAACGGAATAATGTAAACTTCAAAAAGTAGGATTTTTTTGTTTTTGTTTTATGGAAGGTGTCACAAAAAAAAATAATATTAATTATTCATAAAAGATATTTTTTCAATTAATTAATCAAGGTGATCCCTTATCAACTGGCGGGAAAATATTAAAAAAAGACAAATACCGAGAATCGGATTAAATTAATATCTCTGCTACCATTCCGTTTTAAAGGATTACGAACAACCTGCAAGAAATGATAAACTAAAAATAAATAAGCAACCTCGTCACACAAGGTTTAAAAGAAGACAAAAACTTTAATCACATAATAAACACAATAATAGGTAGGAAAACACATCCAGTGGAGTCTTACTTTCACACTGTATTTCACTAAAGGTATGATTAACTAAATGGATGGATTAGCATAGATTAGAAAGTTTTCTCAATTAAGGAAAGTTCGAAAGAAACGTGGTCAATTAAACGATAAGGAAATGTGAGACTTGTCAGCACACTTAGTGTACAGTCAGAGTTGATAGGCTTACCAAAGTATCTCTGCGAACGTTCTCCCTGTTGACGACGCACTATGAGATCTCATTTTTGCACCTAACTCGCACACGATTTCACACTACGCACATTAGTCCGAAATTTTCACTAAAACACTGCACAGGTCTGGCACACTGAAGCATTGGGAAGTACTTATCGCTGTCGCAGAACAGTTCCGGAAAATCACAGGCCGGGTGGTCGCTCCATCCCCCGGGAAGAGTAGCTTCTGACGCTCGCAAGTTCCCGTGGCGGGCGACGCCCTGGGCACGCTGATTTTGTTTCGGAAATTATTTCGACGACCGGTGAAGTTTTCTCGCTGCTGCCTTCCTAGCATCTGCGTCGAGCGGGTTGACTGGCCGTAGAACCACGTCAATAGGAGACGGTTGCACGGCGTTATCCGGGCGGACTCGCTGTCGGATCGGCCGCCGTTCCGCCTTGTCCAGCGGGCTCCCAACCAAACGATCGCATCGACATTCTTGCATAGGCAATTCTTGAGCAGCCGAGGGTAAAAGCACACCCTGTGTAGATACAGTGTCTTTCTCCAGGCTTATCGTTCTCACACAAATCCTTGCTTAATATGAAGAATAACGTAAAAGTTAAAAATGAAAACTAAAGTGAGAATAAAGTTATTTAAAATCGGAGATTAAATTAAGTTCGACTTAGCGGCTTAACGACTCCGACTCCAACTATTAATTATTCCGAAAATAAAATAATGGAAAAAAATAACTGATTACGTCACCAAAACACACAAATTTAGCCAATAACGGGACAGGCGACGAAGAGACGGGTAAGCTACAAGAGAGAAGTGATTGACAGGCCCAAAGACAATGTAAAGGAAAGCAACAGGAAGCTCTCAAATAAACAGAGTAGCAAAGAGAAGCAAGGGGGGCAAAGGGTCAACTAAAGGAAACGAAACGCAAGACCACCGGAGAAAAGATAAACACAAAAGATGAAATGGAGTCTAATGCAAAAGGAATTCGCAAAAATCAAAAATAAGAGTAAAACAGTGATTTAAAATAAATAGCTGTTGATGTCAGATTTTATCTATTAGTCATTTCCGAATCTCAATATATTCTCTTTTTTTTTCTTTATTAAATCTGGCTTTTTTTAATACAACAATTGCTTGGCTTTTATTTATTTCTCGTTTCTTATTTAGTCTATAGTTTCGAATTCTTTCTTTAAAAATACAACTCCTGATCCTGGGGGGTTGGATGTCCAATGTTTATTAACAGAGGGAGATACTGGTAACTATTAATCCCTATGGTAAAAGTAGCAACTTCTCACTTTTAATTATCATCAATATGTAAATTATACAGTTTCATTCCTTAAACATGAAATCTATATTAAAGATTTCCTCCTTTTTAACAAAGCAAGTTCTTAATAATTATGTGCTCGTGCTTTATAACGATGCATACTTTTAAATTGTAAACAAAAATGTAATGATATTATTTTTCTATTTTCTTCTATTATTTTAGACCAGAAGTCTTATTTGTCTATAGCTAATCAATATTTTATTTCTATATTTTTTTTTAAACTTTCGAAAACACATTTTGTAATTTAAAACTATTTACTTATTTTTGATACTTGGGCTTTTCATATCTATCTGCACCTTTGACTAAGCCATATCAATATTTTTGATTTAAAACCATTAATGCCGGCCTATTATGAAAGCTTTTTAATGCCAACGATTTTTCTTTATTCTCAAAACTTTCATAAAGGACACCATAAGGCATTCGAATCTGGTAATGATATTTTCTGAAATTATATATAGTATTTTTTAAGCCTTTTAATTTTAAAAATTTATTTGTCGCACACGATAACCAACTTGAAAATTTACGCAATAATAAGGTTTCGTTCTAAAAACACATGATACAGTTCACTCTAATCTCAGTTGAAAATAAATCGGACTTCGATATAAGATCATCCGGCATATAAGGTCACTTTTCTGAAGCCCCGGCTCATTGAATAGGAATTCTTTGATATGGATTATCGGATATATGGTCAGTCCTTAAATACCGTAATCGCATATAAGGTCACTTTTGTCTGTGATTTCAGTGCCACATTGATTCAATTCCAAAAATTTTTCCGTGGATACAATCTTTTATCGGCGTCATTTCCACTATTGACGCATGGCACAGCTTTTTTCACAAAGCACTTCATCCCCTCAAATTCTAGGAAAAAAAGATGATGAAGATGATTTTGCAATAAAAAACTATACAATTACACACTTAATTAAAAAATGAAATATTTATACAATGGAGGCTTTCAAACCCACATGGGGTTCATCGTCATGCACTAATAAAACTCTTCAAAGGTTCTAGTTATACACAATAAAAAAAAATATTAGTACCAATAAAATTGTTTTATTCAAATTAAAATATTTTTTCAAAAATATTTAGTCCGATTGGAGAAAGATCTCTTTAAGTGACCAGACGTCCCGATTTTGGCGGGACAGTTCCGATTTTTAACAATTTGTCCCGCGTCCAGCGGCGTTTTAAAAAAGTCCCGTTTTTTTTGGGGGGGTTATTGAATTCCTTTTTTTTTTTAGGTTGTTGAACTGGAGATTCCGTTTTTTTTTTTTGGTTGTTGAACTGGAGATTCCGTTTTTTTTTTGGTTGGTGAACTGGAGATTCGGTTTTTTCGAGATTCCTTCCCCCCCCCCC
>JAFIDM010078448.1:0-12862 GCA_023159025.1 Thereuonema tuberculata | reverse complement strand
TTTATTAGGAAAATGCAAAGAAAATACGAAATGTTGATTGATCCATGCCTTGTATTCCTGCTTGAGTCGTCTGTTTTTAACTAAACGTGTGAAACTTTGTCAGATGAGTTTTCAAAACTGTAAACAAAAATTGGGCATATATTCTTCGTTTGCTAACCGTTGGAATGAATTGAATCTTGGCAGCGGACCTGAAGCAACAAAATATTAAGTTTAGTAGCCCGAATTTCAACCACTGATTAAACAACGAATAAATAGGATTGATAACAAACCAGTAAAACTGTCACATTGTAATTAGCGGGAAATATCGAGTTGGGCTTTATAGAAAGTTGTTTGAGACTAAAGAAGTTTAACTTGCATTAGTATTAAAGCAGTTTTGATAATTGTTATTAATTTCTATTGAAATATTAAGAAGCAGTAGCCATTTAAATGAAAGGGGGGGGGGTCGTAAAGCTAAGAAAGTGACGCATTTGGACACACTAATTCCATTGTAGAAGCAATTTTTAAGACTCAGTTAAAAGTGCTTATGTTTGAGTGCTAGATATTATTACTCGTGGACATTCTTGATCATTCATTCAACTAATCGAAGGTTAATTGCACTGGTAATATTTTAAGAAATTCAAAGGGAAATAATTTATTCTTGCCAATAAAGTATAAGATAAAATTTCAAACTGAATTAGATTAATATAAAGAGAATCATTTTGACAAGATGGTAATTCTTAACGTATTCCTCCCCGCGCAGACCCAATTTTGAACTCTTGCAATCTAGAAAAGGGTAAAGTTTACTCCCCCTCCCATTATTTCCTTGTTTATTTTATTTAAAGTTTTTGCCCTTTCGCTCCGGGTACTTACTAAGTCTTCAAAGGCAATAAAACCCACTGATTCGTTCACTATTGAAAGTAGAAACTTGCATTTTAGGATTAGAACAGATTTTTATTTAAATTATGTATAAAGATTTATATTTTATTAGAAACTTACCCAAATTTCCACCTGATGGTTATTTCGGGGATTTTTACCCCTTTTCAACCCCTTGGGGTCCATATTCTACGATAGCTTATTTTTTCCGCAGGTTCGTAAAGAGTAATTCTGCAAAGTTTGATCCAGATAGATCAAAAGGCCTAGGAGTGTATAAAGGACTAAGAAAGAAACTTCATTTTTGTATACAGGAAACCCCCCGAACAACACTTGTTTCGAGTAATTCTTTAGATAATAAATAAAATAAAAACAAAAAAATTTATGAATTTACGGTTTGTTTTTTTTTAATTCATATAGGTAAATACTAATTAATTCGAATTATGTAATACAAGATTTCTTAACAAAAATTTTCAAAACTAAAAAAAAAACTAAAAAAAAAAAAATTAATTAGTTTAAAAAACGTTTTAAAGTCTTGAACAACACTATTAATTGGAACACGGAACCAATTAATCTGTATACACCTAACCCCCGAAGAACACGATTAAGGCTGTTAGACTACTACAAATGGCACCAAACAAGTCAGTTTTTAACATAACATTTACAATTTACTCTACTAGAAAATAAATTTTAATAAAAATTGTAAAGAGGACAAGAAAATTCTGAAAAACAATTCCTTTTATTGTTAGGCTTGATTCGAAATTGCTTGTTTTTAAAAACACTTTTACAATAAATTTATTTTTTAAATACGAAAGATTAAATTTTAAGTCGATCGATGTCTTGCATTTCTACTTGAATTGTGAGTTTTTACTTGCACTAAAATAAAACTCCTGCATTTTTAATTTTATTTTTTATTGCAGGAGGACGTAAATATTTGGTATGCATTCTTAGTTTGCTAACCATTGATTGAATTTAATTTCTGTACTCAGGAAAGAAATATTGGAAAGGCTTCTATTGACTACGTAATGTAGTTCTTATATTTTTTTTTCCTATGGAGTTTTGAAGTTCTAGACATTCCTTAAATTATTGTGAGATCTCCCAAATCTATGTATTTTTATTGTAAGATTTCACGAGAAAAGGAGAATTGGCTTCATATAATTGTAGTTGAAGAGTTTATAAAAATTGATCTTTATGAGACTTTGATAAAATCGGAAATTAAGTTTGTGATTCTCAAGTTATAGGAGCCTCCTAAACTATAACAATAGGCAAAGTCACCTTGGGGCCTTCCCTCCTATTATTTTTTATATATTATTATGGGTCTCCTTAAATTTGTGCTTTAGCACAAAATTATATTCACTTGTTTTATTATTTGTTTTTCTTTTCTTCTTGACTTACCTATTTGCCTTTCTGTTTAAAGATATCATCCAAATGTGATGTCCGAATGGCGTCGAACTCATCCAAGGGTGAAGTTGGTGCAGATGCGTCGAATTCCTACGGAGCCTTCCCTCACTTCTGCTTCCACGACCGTCACTTCCGCCCCCACTAGATCTCCTGACACTAACAACAATAGTAGTAACACCGTCGACACCTTAGCCGTTTGCAGTCGCCCTTGCGGCAGCCGAGGGCCTCTTCCGCTCACCATCGAGCGAAGTCCTATCACCTTCGTGACTCAAGGAGCCCCGTACGACAGCTCGGACACAGACACGCCCCCGCCATATTTCGCCACCACGGTTACCATCAACACCATCCTTCAATCGTCCAAAATCCCCGAAACTGTTGTGTAAAAGATATTAAGAAAAAGCCACCATTTTGTGAATACCTTTCAGTAATTCCTTTATAATAGTTTTATAAATCTTTTTTTTTTAAACTTAACAATTTTATAAAAATCTACATTTCAAAACAAGAAGACTAAAATGACTTAAGATCTTGAAGAGTATTTATCGTAGCCTGGTCAAGAACTAATATTTTTCAAATTAAAGATTTCGAAAAAATACTCTTGAAGAATCTAGAAATTGAAGTCATTCAAGTCCAGCTTATTATTATGCTTCAATAGTAAAAAAAAAAAAAAAAAATCTTATTTCGGAAATAGCTGATATTTTAGGTGTTTCAGTTTATTTTAATATTTAAGCATATTTAAAAAATGCCTTTGATAATTTTTAAGAGGTTTAGATTTACATATTGAGAATCCTATACTGCTTATCTTTATAAATTCGGTACCCAGTTAACAAACAGCACACCTCTCGGAATTCCTGACTTACTCTATCGTAGATTTGGTTTAGCCTCTCGTAACGTAATTCTGAGTGCTTTAACCTTAAAACTGTTCAACGAAAAGAGTCTTACGGATGCTACATTAGAGTCTAATTGAAATTAGCCTACTCTTTATTTCGTTTGTTTTTGTCTTTTTATGCTTACATTCATTAAAAATGTTTTTTATGTATAAATAAAAAAATATATATATATATATATAAAATAGTTGTAAAAGAGTTCTTCTTCATTTACTGAACAATTATAAAAGTAAATTCTTTTGTTTCTGAAAATGAATACTTTTTTTATTTATTTTATTTACTTATTTCTAAATTTAAAATTAGTCATGCTAGGTTTTCAAATTGAAATCCTGTGGTGCAGGTATCAGCCCATAAATTTATTTTAAATTTATATGTGTGTTTTTTTTATATTTTAGGCTGATGATGAATCTCCTGTAGATTTGAAAGCATTCATTTCTTTTTAATTTTTATTTTAAATTTATATGTGTGTTTTTTTATATTTATAACCATGCTTTTAAACGCACGTAAAATAATTTTTTAATTATAAATAATAATAATTCATATATATAATATGTGTAAGTTAGAGAACATTAATTATATAAAAATTAATATATCACAGAAATACAAAAAGAAAATCAAATAATTATTATAAATATCATTCATTACAATAAAATTTAAGGTTTCCAAATTATTTTTTACTTCTAATTACAATTTCTCTCTTTAAATGTTTATACTGTATAACATTAAAAATTTATGAATCTAATTGTGAAAATAATACTTAAATATTAAGTTATCTCTCATGCCAAAATTATTCTACTAAAAAATACACATAAACAAAATATCAATACACAAATCAAAAACACACAAAATAGAAATATAGTATATATAATCAAGAATACCTAAATATTCCAATTAATTTCACCAAATATTATTTTTTTAAGTATTTGTCTCTTTAATATATTTATTTTATTAAATTTATTTTGTTTTAATTCATTTGTAATTTGCATAAAAATCTTTAATAGTATTCGATTTTTAGTTCTTAATCCAAAGTTGTTCTTAGGATTTTCATAATATAAAATTTTTATTAATGTATTTCTAGTATTTTCTAAGTTTTATAATTTCTAATTTGACTTCTAATTTTATAAAAG
This sequence comes from Thereuonema tuberculata, assembly GCA_023159025.1. Classification (NCBI taxonomy): domain Eukaryota; kingdom Metazoa; phylum Arthropoda; class Chilopoda; order Scutigeromorpha; family Scutigeridae; genus Thereuonema; species Thereuonema tuberculata. The sequence goes on along the minus strand of JAFIDM010078448.1, from coordinate 8,601 downwards.
TTATTTATTATTAAAGAATATATTTTTTTCTCTTGGCATTAAAATTTTATATTTTATTCTTCTTTGTATTTTTTCATTCTGTGTTAATATACAATAATCTTGTATTATGTAATTCATTATTTTATTTAATATTCTATTAATGTTATTAGTGTCGGTATTACCTAAATGTACCCAACAACTCAATCCATAATTTATTAATCTACAAATGATTTATATATTAACATTTTGTATCTTATAGAAAAGATACTCTTTACATGTTGGAACATATATATTAATGAATTAAGTTTATTTAATATATATAAATGTGTTTTCCAAGAGAATTGATCATTAATATATAAACCTAGATATTTAATTGTTTTAATAATTTCTATATTTTCACAATTACAACTTTGGAAGTTTTATGTCATCATCTGATAAACAATTATGATATTTTATTATTGGATTTGTATGTAAAAAGTTATTTTTTGTTTTTAATATCATTAGTTTTGTTTTTTGACTATTTATTTTCATTTTATTATTGTGTCCAAATAATTAATTTATTAAAGTCTTTTTGTATATTGTATTCTGCAGTTTCATAGTTTTCATTTATATTTATTAATATGATGTCATCAGCATAAGCAAAAATTTTTGATGTTGATATTGTACTATATAATGTATTTAAGTATAAAATAAATAAAAGTGGTCCTAAGTTTGAACTTTGAGGAATTCCTATTTTTAATTTATGTTTTACCTAATTTTGAATTTAAATTAATTCTTATTTTTCTATTTTTTTAATAGTTTTTTAATATTTCTATCATGTTGCCTCTTATTCCAATATGAAATAATTTTTCTATCAATATCTTATGATTAATACTATCAAATGCTTTCTCAAAATCTATAAAAATAATATATATATATATATATATATAATAACCGTTATTTAATGCACAATTTATAATATTTTGGAAATCTTGAAAAAGTTTCAGTACTTAAATTTTTTTTGATATGCAAATTGTTCTTTTTTTGTCATTTATATTTATACAGAAAGTTATCTTTGAAACAGTTTCTATTTATACAACAGTTATTAAACTAGAACTGTCACAGGAAATAACCTGGGATTTGATTGGAGAGATTTCTGCTTTCACTACATGAATCACACCTTCATAATTGTTAGGTTTTTTTCAAGGACACGAGTGTAGACAAAATATTACAACAATTTTATTGTGAAGTTTCTTTTGAAAAAAAAGCACAGTAAAAGAACCTATTTTTTTTTTTCAATTCCAGTTCAAAAATTTGAATCGATGTGATGGGATTCTTTAATTCTGGCTAAAGAATGGATTCCGGTTTTGGTGCCGAAATTTTTCACGTTACCTGTCAAGGTTTTGCGCTATTTTGTCAAGAGATATTCAGTTATGAATTATTGAAAAAGAACATTGACGTCTTTAAACTGTGGACTTGGGGAAGAAGTGCTAAGCACTTTTTTTGTTTTTTATAGTTACGAGTCGGAAAATGAATTTGCTTTCAGTGTTGCACCTGTCCTTCAATAGAACTTTAATAAACAATAACAGGCAAATGAGCATGACAATGATTTTCACATAATCATTCTGTGTTGTGCTAACAACAACAATAGTATACGCAACAATCTACTGCCCTGCATTAAATGTTAGGCCTATTAGATTAAGAAGTAAATGTGGAAGATGAGTGAGCATCGGGCTGATATCCCGCCCAATTTGTTCCTTTCGATGGCGACCTGTCTATCCTCCAACAAATTCTGTAACATTTAATTAAAAAGGAATTTAGTCTCTTTAATTTTTATACCAATGGGGCTTTTACCATGCTCTGTTACCTTGGTTGTGTTTTTGCTCTTACCTTTATCATTTTTCTTACTTTTTCCCTCTTTTCTTACTATGTACTTAGGCTATGTAATTATATTTGGATTTTTTTTAATGAATTTATACAGTTTCCTGGCGCTGCATGACCATAGCTGCTATTGTGCCATTAACCCAATCAAGTGCTAAGAAAGGAATGTGCCAATTACATAAACAAATTGTCCATTTTTGTGATTGCATTTTTATTGTGGCAGTAAAGGATTTCACTCCGTAAGGAAATATAAGATAATGAGTGTGTTCAGATTGGTGTATACTAGTTTTATTGTTTTAAATGTTAAAGAACGAGCCGAAAAATTTACAAAATAATACTAAGGAGTAGCTAAAGGTTTTTGGGGTTTGGAGCGGAGAACGGAAGAAACATTTAGAGCTCTGGTTTTTAAATCAAGATAAATTCTTATTAGAATTAAAGATGACATCATAATCCATAACGTCATGGATCTTCTGTTTTCAAAATAATTGACTGAGCAAGCGAAGTCGTATTTCATTTGAATATTTTTTTCTATTTCTAGGCTTATCACACTAAAATGGCTGGACAGATTTTCTTAAAATTCGGTACAATGCTTATTTCCTGTCCAACTTAACACATGGGCACGATTATTTAGGTCTCCAAATCCTGTTAAGTGATCGTCCTCTCCCAATTGCTACATTCAGGATGCAATGGATATAAGTAGTAGATAATTAAAAACTGATGACGTTCATATTTTTATTTGAATAACAAGGAAACATAAATGCACTCACAATCAAAAAAACAGAACAAAAACAAAATAATTAAGCTGTTTTTTGAATTTAGTATTGGGCATCCAAGACAGACTGTTTCTTATTCCCAAAACCTTATCAGTTGGATTGGTCCAGTACCCGCGGCTCAGTGACGTCAAGAAATACATAAGCTAAGAACAAATAAACAAAGCATTTTCCCTTTACATAATAAACAACAAAAAATAAATTAAGAACAAAAACGGTTAATCCTTAATCTCCGCTAGTATTACTTCTGGCTTATTAAAGATTAATTATAAAAACGTAGCTTCCAAATTTAGCGTGAGTAGAATAGAACAATACATAACAAGGAAACAACCGCGCGAACTAAAAAAATCATTGAACTGTTTTTTGAATTTAGTAATGAGCTGTGTATACTGGGCAAATCAAACTGATGAGGGTTTAGAAACCCGAAACAGTATCTTGGATTCCCGGTACTAAATTAAAAAAAAAAAAAAAAACTCAGTGAAATTTTTTATTTTGTGTGAGTTTGTTTCGTTGTTATATTGTTACATCCTCCCCACGTTAAACTTTCGATTTTTTTAAAAATCGTCATACATATTTTTTTTTTCACTAACTTTTTCTTCTTTTGCAGAAAACTTCATCAGGTTTTAATTTTGAGGACAGGAAAATTTTTGTATTTCGTCTACAGAATTCATTTCAAAGTAACAATATACAATAAGCGAATCATTTTACATTCAATCAACCAAACATCCGTGTTAGCTATGTCAGTTACATTTGAGAGATGAGAAGGTTGGGCCAAAATAAATGGACCTACGTTTTGAGCTTGGGGCATAAATAAGTCGAGGATCAAATTTTGTGGAAATCTGCCCAACTGTTTCAACGTGATGCATATATAGTTAGACAAGAAAAATGTTAAAAGTGGAATATTAGAACTATGCATGCTCAGTTAGAAAAGAACTATTTTTATATAACTTTACCTTCATTTACGAAAGATGATACATTATCCACGACTTAAAACAGAAACTTGAAAGAGAACAAAGTTTTAAATTGAATACTTGATGTGTTTACAACTTCACCAAAACTTATATAGGTAATATAAAAAAGCTATAACTGAATTTTTTTAAAGTTGAAATGTCCAAACACCAACTGAAATCACTTATTGGTGAAATAACGTAACAAGTTTTTTTCAGAAATCATCAAATAATTGGTTTGGTTTTTTTTTTTGGTTTTCTTTCTCCCGAAATTTAAGTATTTTTGAGTTAATAAAAGAACGAGAAAAAAGTAGAGTATGAAGAAATTTTGATCAACTGAAATTGTATAGAAAAAAATTGAGTTTTGTTTCGAATAATTAGTCTTTATTTAACGTAATAGTTGATAACTTCATGTGATTTTAGTATAAAAAGTCTTTGAAGTAACTGTGATTTATTATAGATTGTTAAATAGTTTCTAGTTTTAATATTATCGTAAATTTTGTAAAATGACGTGAAATCCCATGAAAAAAACTTGCTTTAAAACTATGCTTTTTTTGATGTTTTATTTATTTATTTATTTATTTTAAATTATTTACTTTTAATTGTTTTTATTTATTTCTTTATTTTAAATTATTTACTTTTAATTGTTTTTATTTATTTATTTTTGTAGATGATTTTAGTTAAAATCATTAATCTTTGTTAAAAATTACGGTGGCTTCCTTGAAACATTTACGATCGACCTGAGTTCACGCGCCTTTATTTAATTTGAATTTCAGTTTCGTTTTCAATCAGAGACAAAAATAGAGGCGCTTTTGTTTCGCCATTACGATTGTTTATTAATATAAATGGGTTGTTTTGATTCTTTTATAAGACACATACATAGAAATTTGTAATAAATGTTTCCAATTGAGGGAGCTAGAATCAAAGGCAGCTAAATCCATTTTAATTATTCAATAAAAGAATAACCTGTCATTATAGGTGTTCAGTGTGCTATCCATTGAGTTCTAATTCCTACTCTAAGTATTTTGAAGATTTCTTCATACAACGTTACCACATTATAAAAAAAATTAAATTTTTGTGAAATTTCAAAACATGGATTTAGCTGCCTTTGATTCTAGCACCCTCAATTGATTAAGTAAATTTCATGATTGTAACTTTTTAATTTTTCATGAGCTTGGATTTTAATATTTAGATATTATCACAAATAATTCCAGCATTAATTAGTATTAAAAATCAATATCTGACGTAATTGATGAGAAAATAATTTTACATTTTTAATTTATATACAGTCGGACCTCTATTTAACGAACCTCTATTTTGCGAACTTTTCTTTGGAACCAAGAACATTTTGCTAATTTCTTCGTAAAATAATCTCCAAATAGCGAAGTGCATTTTCTATTTAACGAACTTTTTCGTGGTATCGATTTTTTTTTCTCCTTGAAATGTTTTTATTATTAATATTCCTTAGAGGAAATGAAAGAAATGTGGATACAGCTGAGGGAAAAACAAGAAATTGACGATGAAGTGCTGGTTATCTTTCACTTGATTTTACAGCGTTTCGATAGTTCAGAAATTTTCAGATTTTTTTAATGACTCCCTGATCCAAAGGTTGCAAAATACTGGTAACGTTTGGGGAAAAGAAAACAAGCTCAATTGATTTCAACTGAGGTATGTTGAAATGAGCAGGGCAATTGTCTGCGATGAAAACAACTTTTCTTTTATTTTTCAAAAAGTGTCTATCGAAACGCTGTATAGTTTTCTCAAATATGTTAGCATTCATCCATGCTTTTTTGTTTGAATCATAATCCAAAGGTAAAGACTTAACGTTTTTAAAGCAATGTGGCTTTTGAAATTTTCCGATAACTAGCGGTCTTAGTTTTTCAGAGCCATCCATTTTAGCTCCTAAAAAAAATTGTCAGTCTTTCTTTACTTTATTTTCCCCCCTATTCATTTTTCATTTTTGAAAGTAAGAATTTTGTCGGGAAAAGAAAGAAAAATTCTTGGAATTGAATCAGTGTGGCACTGAAATCACAGACAAAAGTGACCTTATATGCGATTACGGTATTTAAGACCTGACCATATATCCGATAATCCATATCAAAGAATTCCTATTCAATGAGCCGGGACTTTAGAAAAGTGACCTTTTATGCGGGTGACCTTATATCGAGGTCTGACTGTATATATATTTTGACTTACTAACAATGTATCTTGTTGACTTCAGAAAGGAATCTTGGAAGTTATATTCTTAAGTATTGTCAGATACATAGATCAAAAAACATTTCTTTATGTATAGATATTAAAATAAATATTCAAGCATTATAATTTTTTTTTTTTACATTAGAAATCGTGGACATTAAACTTAGACATCACCAAAGGTTTTACTCGAAATGAAAAGGTAAGTTGAATGAATGTTTATTTGATATTTTTTTTTTTTGCTCGGACCTGTTCCATTTTGGAACAAGGTCTTTATTTAGGTACTTTTCTTTCCAACAGGGCCCAGCTGGGTAATACACCTACGACAACATAAAAGCATTAGCAACAAACTGTACAGTTTATTTACTAAATTGTCAACACTGCTCACAAATCTGCCATCAAATGATATTTTGAGACAGTTAACATTCTTAGGTTTAACATTAAATTAAAATTTCAAAATAACTATTACATTATATTCTATTATTTATATTTTATTACTATATTCTGTTGTGTGATAGTTTTCCTACTTGACAATTAATTATAGCTTAATAATGTTATGTTGTTAGTGTTATTAAAAAGAAAAAAAAAAAAGTAAGGCTATAGAGTTATTGTAGTCGAAATAAGATTTAAAGTAAAAGAAGACATTAAATACTAAATAAATTTAAGTAAAATAAATGTTAGCGATGCAAGATGTTTCGTTAAGAAAAAACAATGCTAAAGTAAGAACTTGATGCTGTGATGTTTATCTTTCATTGTGTTGAGATATTCTGAAATGCCATGACTGAAAAATAAGAACTGTTAGAAATAAACTTTAAATTTATTTCATCGATGAGTTATATTGAACATCAAAAAAAGAATATATTAAAACATGGACATTATAATGAAGACTGTTCGTCTAGATAGTAATATGGATGATGCTGTATTTGTGAAGTATTTGAACAAGGAATAGAAGATGAAGATATGATTACGATTCTTCTGACTGTAATGTTTTGTTTGCAGCAAGTTATGATATCGTTTGCTAATGAAGATACGAGAACTTTGTCCATAGGTCAAGGTATTCGATCATTATTTTGTTTGAATACATTTATTTTTTAACTTGTTCTGTATAAGTATTATCAATGGCATATGTACGTAGATATTTTATTATCTATCATAAGAAGATAGAGATAATTAAATGATTTTTGGTAATTTTAAATTGACTCAATGTCTGTCAAAAGCAGCATTTGAAGTAAAATACACTCTTCGTTTTACATTAGTTTAAAAGAAACCAAATTCTGTGTTAAAGTTACCTTTGTATGGAATGTGTTGTTTTCATTAGTTAAATGTAGTGACTAGAGAAACAAACTATGAAATAGATACTGTAGAAGTTTCCTATTTGAATCCGCTATTTAGTTAATGTTTAACAATTACAAATTGAAAGCATCTGTACGGATATATTTTTTATTATTATGAATCATTTTATTTCCTATTTTTAATTTATTTACTTTGCCACTCGAATTGTTTAAGGTCCGTGGGGTTTAGTGGGTCCTGTTTTAGAACCCTATTTCGAAGGAGAGCTAAGTTGCTTTTAAGAAGTTGAGGATATTAAAGAATTTGTATTCACCTGATAATTAGTTATAACCAGAAAGATTCAGTTTAATATATGTAAAGCTACGCGAACACCATGCAACTTTACGCCAACTTTTTGTCAGCCGTCGTACCATGCAACTCGCAAATGAGTCGGCTGTGATAGCAGCAATCCCATAATACAATGCGTTTCTCCCAGTAGCTGTGGAAAATCCGAAAAAAATCGTGGTTTTGAAACCTCTCTGATAAATTCTGCTCCATACAATTACTGCATTTCAGTATAAACTTTATTTAAGCATGAAAGAAACTCGCAATACTCTGATATTCATTGTTTATGCGCTTGTCTTCGAATCGAATCGGCGAACATCATTTTCGACGCCATTTCTTCCATGAGCGTGACGTCACGACTGACGTGTTCCAGCGCTGCCCTGTGATTGGATAATTCCGACCGACTTCCAAGCAAATTTCCGAGTTGCTGGTGTAGGAACAACTCGAATCGGACGACTAAAGTTGGTGCCAAGTTGCTGAAAAACGGACTCAAGACTGTGTCTATCAAGTCGTGACGTCGAAATCGGCCGACTAAGTTGGTGGAAAGTTGCATGGTGTTCGCGGGGCTTAAGGAAACAAAAAGTACTTAATCTGTCTGTCTGTGATCTTTGTAACTCAATTACATATCCTAATAAACTGAAATTATAGATATAAATTGTTACAAGGAAGAAAAATTCATTTTCGTGCAGATGCGATCAATTATCATTATTGAAGTGCGACAATCGCGATGTAATTCCTTATCTTGGAATCCCGAAATTATAAATGGCATTGAAAAATGTTTATTTCAAATGTGATCTTGTATTGATATTTATAGAAATGTATCCTTATGGGACAAATATCACAGTTACGCATTTGTATTTAATTTAATTATAACTACAATAGTTGATACTAGAAGTATATCTTCATTGTTTATTACTTTTTCCTTTAATAAGATGTCTCCTATTTAATAAAACTAAACGATTTATTCATCGTTGTGACGAAAAAAAAATTAGCCAAGAATGATTATCATGTAAGAATTATTCTAGATCTTGTATTATTATAAAAAGCTTCTCATTCTTCTGTTCACTTATTTTACAAGTTTGTGTTACTCTTTTGTTCCGTAAACACTGGCAGGCTTTTTTTCATCTCGAATATTCGCAAACATTCCGGATGAAATGCAAGTATCCCCTGACAAATGAATTTCAAAATTTTTTCTACATAAAAGTTTTCGCTTACTACTTACTGAATAATCGTGTTTT